>VXBQ01003149.1:7441-18917 GCA_013400175.1 Phainopepla nitens
AGGGACAGTGTCACACTGGTGTGTCCTGGATGGTTCTTAACAGGGACAGTGTCACCCTGGTGTGTCCTGGCTGGCTCAGAGCAGGGACAGTGTCACTCCGTGTGTCCTGGCTGGCTCAGAGCAGGGACAGTGTCACACTGGTGTGTCCTGGCTGGCTCAGAGCAGTGACAGTGTCACACTGGTGTGTCCTGGCTGGCTCAGAGCAGGGACAGTGTCACACCAAGTGTGTCCTGGCTGGCTCAGAGCAGAGACAGTGTCACACCGGTGTGTTCTGGCTGGTTCTGAACAGGGACAGCCTCACACCAGTGTGTCCTGGCTGGCTCCAAACAGGGACAGTGTCACACCGTGTGTCCTGGCTGGCTCTGAACAGGGACAGTGTCACACCAAGTGTGTCCTGGCTGGCTCAGAGCAGAGACAGTGTCACACCGGTGTGTCCTGGCTGGTTCTGAACAGGGACAGCCTCACACCATGTGTCCTGGTGTTCTGGTGTGTCCTGGTGTTCCAAACACACCCAGGCACAGGCACCAGCCCCACCATGCCTGCTCTTGGACTTCCCTTGGCTTTGTGTTGTGTGCTCATTTATTCTGGGGCAAAAGAGCAGGAGATTGTTGAAAATAAGCACAGCCCCCAGCAGATGTGTCTGATCATGTTCACTCCACACGTGGTGAGGAAAGGCAGGTGAAGGATTTCATGCACAGATCCTCCCTGCTGTTCAGCTGAAGGTTAATGAATATCAAATATTGCTGCTAAGGAAGTTCCTCAGTGTTTGCTCCTGGCAGTATTTGAGCCCCATCAGATTCATATTTGTAATACCAGAACGTGTAAAAATTATTTCAAAGTAGAAATGAAAGAATACACATGTAATTTGATTTATAGAACCGTTAATGTTCAGAAATCATTTCCATGTGTTTACACTGATGAATATTTCAAATGCAAAGACCTTTCTTTACCATGGATTGGAAGATTGACAAGTAATGTTTCCTGGGGTGGCCAAGGTTTGCTTTTGCTCCTTCCCTTTCCTGAGGAGCCGATTCATTGCCTCACGGTGCTTTGTGCTGGTGGCTGATCATAACTGCATGATTGTTACCAGAACGAACTGCCAGGCTGCAGAGAACGCTTGTGGCTGTGTTTTTACTAACCTTTCATGAATTTCTCAACAGCAGCCGCACAAAAACAGAGAGTTACAGAATTCTGGAACGCTTTGAGTTGGGAGGGACTTTAAAGATGTTTTATTGCCAACCTCTTGCCACGGAGGGGTCAGAAGAAACACTCCCAGCACTCCATCTGAACAAATCCCAGTCCCTGGAGCACACAGGGCTGCACAGATGGGCCCTAATCCCGAGCTTTGGCCAGCGTATGCCAAGCCTGGCGCCGGCCCTGCCCGAACGTGCCACCAGAAATCCCCCTGAAGGGCACAGCTGGCAGCGGGCACAGCACATCTGGCACAGCCAGCCGGGCACGGCCAGGCCTGCAGAGCTCTGTGTTCCCCCATTCACGCCTTAAGTCTTAGCTTTTATGTTTTCCAGATCTGTACTGCATTGGTGTGTGACTCTGAACGTCATATAAAGTGTTAGCAAGTTCTCCTCACAGCTCAGTCACACAGAACAATTCTTTTCCAGCCCCACAACCAAGGACAGCGTGGCAGCTTCGGGCCTAAAAAGTGCAAACAGCAGCAAATTGAGGAGAGGAAACTGGGAGAGTGGGACTGCATCACCTGGAGCTGGAATTGGACAATTAACCCCAACATGGAAATGGACCCAAACTTATAAAAGTGTGAAAATTCGTGACCCAGAGTCCATCTTGGGTCTATCTTGGGTCCATCCTGGATTCGTTTTGGGTCCATCTTGGGTGTAGCCATGGCCGGGCTCTTGCACTGCCCAAGGTGAATCCTGTGAAGGCCTTTTAATAAATCCCTGCTTTATTCCTTTTAAACTGTCCACTCTCTGTTCCAGGGAGCCTCTCCAGGCACCACCATCCCCTCAGCACGTCCTGCCTGTCCCTGCAGGGCTGGCTCTGAGGTGCTGCCCTGCTGCTCTCAGGTGCTTCTGGTGCCTCCAGCCCGGCTGGGCTCACCCCGCCAGGCTCCAGGGCACAGGGATGGGGAGAGCTCGGCTCAGCAGTGATGCCTTGGCTGTGGGGTGGGAGCCATCAGCCCTGCCCTGCCCCTAGGGCACAGACAGCACTTCCACAGGCTCTCAGTCTGGCCTCTCCACTCCCAGCTCCCGTGGGATTCACCCTCTCCTGTCTATTTCCCGGCACTGCTGGCCAGGATTCCCTGCTGCCAAGGCTCCGTGCCAGGGCAGATGTGGTGCCAGTGCTGCCCTCAGGAGCCCCCTTTCCATGCCAAATCAACCCTCCAGCCCCTTCTGGACAGCAATAACAGATTAAATTACCCCCTTGTTCCCAGGGAATCTGAGGATTGGAAACATCGTGTCTGGTAAGGCACAGTGAATGATGCCCCAAACCCAAAATGCAGGGTTATCTTCCAGAAACACACTTGGCCACATTCTCCCACCTGTCAGTCTTTTTAATGAAAAATCCTCCTATCTCAGGCTCTGTCAATGTCCTTTGTTTTGCCTTATTCAGCCATCTAATTTTAATTCCACTTTTGGGCAGGAAGAAATAAAGATATGGAAAGAAGAATGTTGCTCATAAATATCATGAGAGATCTTATCTTCCGATTTCATTAGTCAAACTCACAGGTCACCAAATGAGTCAGTTGGATGCAGAGCTTCATTCTTGGAGCCAAAAGGCCACCAGGCCATCTTTCCTGAGGCCTTGAGGGCAGGTGTTTGTGTGCAGGTGACCACGTTCCTTCCTCAGAGCAGCCCCTCAGCCCAGCAGTTAGCACAGCCACGGCCGTTCCAGCCATTTAGGGGCCCACAACAAGGTTTGTTTTAACACTTCAGTCGGGGGAGCTTTACAGCCTAAAGACAGTAGGTAAAATATTTATTAGGAAGAATATCTATTTTTAACCAAGTCTGGTTTCAGCTGTATTATTTATGCATGTGCAGCACACACAGACTTCCTTCCTCACTTCACAGCGAGCGTGAGTCGGGGACTGGGGCTGGGGACGGGAGCCTGGGGAGGAGGGGATCGGGAGGCAGGTGAGAAGGGGGCGAGTGTTGCTCTGTGCCAAACCCAATATGCATCAAAACATGATTCATGGCATTGATTCCCCGTCTGGTGAAGCCTCGCAGTGACCTCCTCTGCGAGACGGAACAGACGCGGCTATTCCTGGCTCTCCCCGGCGCTGCCTGCTCGCTGCAGGGGAGGAATCGTGTCCCCACACAGGAGCTGGGAGCAGCAGCCAGAGCTCTGGACCTGCCAGCTGGGTTTGGTGCTGCCTCCCCACCTGCCACAGGTGCTCCCGGCCCAGGGCAGCAGCTCCTGCTGCAACTCTGCCTTTGCAAGCACAGGGAGCGGGGCAGGAACAGAAAACTTGCCCAGACAAGAAGCAGTTTGAGAATCACAGAATTTCCTGGCTTGGAAAAGCCCTCAGAGACCATCAAGTCCAACGACTCCCCAGCACTGACCCGTGTCCCCAGGTGCCACATCCACAGGGCCTTTAAATCCCCCCCGGGATGGGGGCTCCACCACAGACTGTGCCGTGCTGGACAATCCTTTTGGTGTCAGAAATTTCCTCCAATATCCAACCTGACCCTGCCCTGGCACACCTTGAGGCCATCTCCTCTTGTGCTGTTATTTCCTGGGAGCAGAGCCCGACCCCTCCCAGCTGTCAGGGAATTTTAGGGAGTGAGAAGGGGCCCCCTGAGCCTCTTCTGCCCACGCCAGTTGTTCTGCATTGCCCTAGCCCCTGATGTGATGGGAAGTGCTCTTTTGAGCACAGTCAAACTGCCTTAAAAAGATGGGAGACATAAAAAGGGTGTAAAGTGGCATTTTAGTCAGCAGCATCCATTGGGAGTATGACAGGGATTCATGTTCTCCTCTCGTGTTGAAAAGGCCAGAATAAATACTAGGTCAAAAATCTCTCCTTGCTCTTTTAGTGGAAGAAACACTTTGGCATTAGGGGAAACTTTTCATCAAGAAGGAAAAGAGAGGGAGGAGGAAAAGGTGATGCAGCTTTTGGAAGCAGAAGATTTGGGAGTTTTATCTGTTGGCTTTGCCTCCAATGAACTATAAAAGGGCGAGTTTCCGGATGAATCAGAAGCTGTAGAGTTTAGTTAATGAGTGTATTTGACATCCTCGGATTCCAGGTAGTACACAAGTTCGAAGTCATCTCGACCGTGAAGCAGCCGCCGCGTTTGACCCCAAAGGCGACTTCAGTTCAGCACAGATGTAAAGATTTCTGTGTTCCCCGCGGCACAGGGGAGACTCAAATGACCCCTCCGCACGCTGACAAAAATTGGCTGCTTAATGGAGCTGTTTTTCTCGCAGAGCCTGAGCGAGGCTGAGCTCAATACGTTGGGGATGCGATAGATTGGAGAGTTTGGAGGAGCTGTTAATGGAGTTCTCGGAGCGCCCGGCCATCCATCTCCGGAACAGCGCATCTGTTATCATTATGTGCTTTTGTCTCCTCGCAGGCCGGGCAATTTGAGAGGTGATCGGGCTGTGTGTGTTTAACAACACGTGATCGATGGCACCTCGGCAGATCTTCTCTGCTTTTCTCGTTATTAAGTGCAGAAATGTTTCCTTAAACACCTTGTCGCTGTTGTAGATCGGTATCAGCTCTGACTCGGCCACAAAACTTCCCCAAAGCGTCGGGAACAGGAGCCGGGGAGCTCTGCTGGCTCCTCCCGTTCAGCCCAAAATCCTGGGTTCTCTTTGCACGCCCGTGCCGAGCCCACATTGCCACGGGACAGGCGGGACCTGACATTTCCTTTTGGCCGAGAAGAAATAGTTCTGCGTTTTACAGGGATTTCTCATCCTGTCTTCACTTGGGGCTTGGGAATCCTGAAGCTGTTTCATGGAGCTGCCTTTGGAAATGCCAGCCCAAAGATGCAGAGATTGCTTTGGAATCGGAGCCAGAATCAGAAGGGGTTTGGTTTGATGATCTGTGAGAAGAGAGGCAACCACCAAGAGATTGGGATCCCACCAAAAGAATCCCAGTGTGGAGAAATCCAGCCTGGCTGGATAGAGTGCTAACCAGTAACGTTGTTTTTGACAGAGGAACCCAAAAATCTCTTCCTACATTCGGGAAATGCGATTACCTGTGGAATCAGCATAAATAGACCACTCCCATCAGTTGAAACCTTTTCCTCATGCCTGAGATACTTCAAGCCCAGATTCCAGATGCAGAGTGACACCCTGATCAACACCTGTTTCCTGAGCGCCGCTGTGTTTCGTGGCTCACATGTTTGCTGCTGAAATCCGTGGGTTTGCAAGGCATAGTGCCACCAACCTGACTACAATTAATGGCAGTGGGATGAACATCCGCACAAACTCCGTCCTTTGCACCGGGGAGGACCCACCCAGCAGGGAAGCAAAGGTTTTACACAGCCACACGCAGGCCGTGTAAATCTAAAGTGTGGGTTTCTAGCAGACTGAGGACTTGCCATTCCCCTGCTGATGGAGCAGTGAGGCTGTGGCATGGACAACAGGAGAATTCCCAGCCCATGGCAAGAGTTTCTGTCACTGGAAACCCTGCAGCACAGCCAGCAGCTTCTGGATCCACAACTCATTTATTGTGCATTTCCCAAGCAGAAGAGCCCTAAGAAGGCACAACATGAGGCAATTTCCCCCCAGAGCACCCCTGACAATGTCACCCCTGCTCAGCTGGACAGTGCCAGCCCTCAGGAGCGGGGATGGAGCTGCAATTCCAGTGTGAAAAGCCATGCACCAAATGTGCTCCTGCCAGGTGTGCAGGAGCCCAGGGCTCTGCCAGACCATGTCTCACCCCAAGAAGAGCCGTGCTGAGGCTCCCACTGCCATCCCAGGGGATCAGAGCTGGCTGGGCCCCTGCCATCCCCTGCATCTCCAGCTCAGAAGTGCCAGCTGCACACAGCAGCCAAAGCGTCTCCAGCTTCACTCAGTGCCTGGAAGCAGCTCCTGGGTCTTTCCAGTTACCCTCAGCCTCTCTGCAGCTTCTGGAGCCTTGACCTTGTACAGGAATCGATGCCCCCCCAGCCCTAATGCAGCCTCTGCAGAGAATCTCAGCGTCCTGAGAGCCCTTTCCCCACTAAAAGCTGCACTGGAGCTCAGGTCAGCCCTCACAGCAGCAAACACCGGGAATCCCTCTTGCCTTGGAGTGGTTTTCTCCATCCTGGCTTTAAAACCTTCAGTGTTTTAACCCCAAACCCTCAAACATGAATTGACTCTGGTACATGAGATCTCTCACTCAGCACCCAGGAACAGAACCCTGGGCAGCTCTGCCCCTCCAAACCTCACTGTCCCTGCTCCAGCTTCTCTGTGTTTGGGAGCAGAGCCCAGCTCAGCTCCTTGATCGCTGTCCCTGAGCTTGCACAGCCACCTGTCCGACCTGGGCTGGCATCTGTGTGCCCCCTGTGCACCTGGAACTCCTTCCAGCCTTGTCCTGCCCCTCATCCATCCCCTCTGTGCCAAAGCTGGGCATGGAACCATGGTGACTGCTGAGGGATTTCTCCCTGCCCTTATCTTGCCCCACGAGCCTTGTGCTGTATTTTCTCTCCCCCTCAGCTGAGGATGGAGCTCTGGGGTGTCACCCCAGCACAGCACATTAACAGAACACAACAGAGGGCGTGGGGGAAAAGGAGCAAGAGACTGCAAAACAATAAATAATCATGGAAAAAACTAGGGCACAGCAGTGTCACTGGCTTTTGATGTTTCCTTCTCATCCTGCCCTGCCTCTTCTCCCACGAAAAGGAACACTGCAAGGTGGGAAGAAGCTCCAGAGCAACAGGGACACAGAGCTGTGTCTGTTCAGAAGCACCAGAAGGATTACAGATAAATATTGAAGCTATCAAAGAAGCTTAAGGGATTTAGGAACCCACTCCCCATTATTATCCTCACTGGGGGAGGGGAAGAGATCTCTGCAGCCCTACAGCAAACACCAGAGCCGTGCTGGCTTCCGAAACCCCCCACTCTGGCTGCAAATTCCCCCTCATTTGCTGGACGGGAGAGGGGAGGAAACGCCAAGTGTGTGTGGGGTTTGTGACACACGGAGTCACCGTGGGCGCTGCAGAGAGGCCGAGCTCCCTGAGACCCCACGGGCGGCGCTCCCAGAGCATCCCCGAGCCAGAGCCGGGGGCAGCCGGGCCAGTCCCAGCACTGGGCAGCACTGGGAGGGCTGGGCTGCGATCCCTCCCACGCCGGGATCCATCCCACAGCTGGCACCTCGCTTTCTCTGACTGCGGGAACACCCGGACAGCGCTGAGAAACGACCTGAGGGACGGCCGGGGAGGAGAAGCTGGCGGCTCTTGTGACGCGCGTGTGCGCAGCCGGGGGGGAATTCCCGCACAAATCAATTCTGAGGCGGCAGGCGGATGTGGGGTGTGGGGTGTGGGATGTGGAAGCTGCCTCCATTCAGCTCGGCTGCCGAGGCGTCACAGCAAAGCCTCCTTAAGGGAGCAGAGCCGGCCCCGCTGCCGCCGCCGCCCAGCGCCGCTGCCGGGAAGGAGAAGCTCCATTCCCACCAGGAATTCCCACCATTCCACCAGGGGGAACAGAGGGAGGGATGCCTGCAGGGACACGGCGGCGTGCTCCTCCCCGGGGCTCTGGGCACAGCCGCGGGCACACATCCCGCCCGTTCCCTGCCCCTCGGGCATCGCCCTCCTCACCCCGAGGTGGGCACAGCGAGGATGGGCTCAGGCCGCTCTGGGCAGGCTCAGGCACGGCTTAGAGCTTCAGTCCCTCCTCAAACAGGCACCTCGGGGGGCAGGAACCCATCGGGACCCGGCACAGCCCGCTGCCAAGCCCAGCTCCCTCCTGCTCCAGCCCAGCCCCGGATTCCTGGGCAGGGAATATCACACCCACCCCAGGCCCCTCTGCAGCTCTCCCTGCAATTTTGGCTAATGCCAGCTCAGTCCTCCAGCAGCCAGAATGGTTTCTCTGCTACACTTTTAAGGGGATGCTGCCGTTTTAAACCACAAATTAAATTTTTAATGAAACTTCATAACTGTTGTACCCAAATGTAATGTAATATTGATAGGAACTGTGCATCCAGCTAGCATGAGACTGCCCTAGAAAGCTTTTTAGGATGTTATGCAATATAGAGCTAAATTAATTATTTGTAATGAAAGGATCTGTGTCCCTATAGCATCACAGAGACCTACTGGTACAGAGACCACACTCCCCAGCCTTGCTGAGTGTAAATGTCAGGCAATTTAGGCGGAAACTGGCTTGTGAGATGGGAACAAGGAAAGCAAGGGAAGGGAAAAAGGGAAGAGAGTGAATGTGCGAGAGAGGGAGAGAGAGAGAGAGAGGGAGAGAAACGGAGAGGGAGAGATCTGCAAAGAAAGACTGCAGCAAAATGCAGCAAAATTCCCAACTCCTGTCCAGAGTGTGTCTGTCACAGAAGGGAATACTCCATCTCACACGCGATATCTGCACCGGCTGCATCCCGTGCCTGAGCTGCTCTAGTGACAGCTGTACCCCTTAGAAGGCACCAAAAAAAATACATTTTGCATGTACAGCATTCTCAACAGAAGCGTGGAGCAGGTGGGGGCTGCTGCCCCGTGCCTGGCCCAGCTGCAGAAGGAAGAGGCTTTGAGATGATCTTGCCCTCCTCACATCTGGGCTCTGCACAGGCAGTGCTGCTGCGACCAGAGACCCTGTCCTTGCTGCAGTTTCTCCAAGAATAAGTATTTCTATTAAAAACAGACGAAACCACCTGGCAGCCTCTGCCCTGTCCTGCTTTGAGCCTGCTGGGGATGGGGTTGTGTGGCTGGGGACGTGGCTGGAGGGGACGATCCCTCAGTGACAACACGGGCACAACCAGCAGCTCCATGCACAGACAAAGGGAGCTGAGCTTCTGGAAGTGTAGCCACTGCTGTTTCCCACTTAAAGCTGCCTCCATCCCATAATGGATCACAGCAGCGGAGACTTAAATGCGGAATCAGCATCTCCCCACAGGAGATGGTTTATGTACAGCAGGCTGCACAAGCAGGAGAGAAAGCCTCCACTGCCTGCTCCCTGGGGCTCCAGCTCCTGGGATTACAGAGATTTGTCCACTTTAAAAAACTGCCCTCTCTGCATTTGTGCCTCTGCTGATTGCACACAGAGGTTGGTGTGGAGCCCAAGGAGATTTGCTCCCCTCACCTGTGCAGGGCAGGGGCCACAGGTGCCCGGGGGCTGCCAGGAGCACCCTGGGCTATCCAAAACCATCCTCGTCCATCACCAATACAAATGTGCCTGCTGGCTCCTGCTCAGAGCTAAATCACCTGCGGGGGTCCTTGAGAGCTGTGCTCAGCTTTTTCCAGCTACAGAGCCATAAATCAGCCCCTAGTGAGCGCTTGGGAAGAGGCAAGAGAAGAGTTAAAAATAGGGGCTCCATTACTCCATTACAGCCACACAGCTCCTAAATCTACAGAAGCAATAACAGATCCCACTGCATGATTCAGTGATTCTGGGAAAGCTGAAATCTTGATCATGTTTTCCGGTTCTTTCTTTGCATTAGGAGCCACGGGGGTTATTTTGCTTATCTCTTGTAGCGCAGCTTTGTTGTTTTTTTTTTCCCATCCAGGCATTTCCTGGTCTCCATCACCATAGTATCCGAGTGTTTATTTTATTGCATTTGTCACCTTGGTCTCATCTCCGCATAATGTGCTGTGGATGACAAAAGATTGCGAGGGAAATTGGTTCAGTGACACGCTCAGCTCTGTCAGTGCTGTGCAGATGTGAGCAGGAGTGGGACCTGCCTCACACTGCTTTACACTGGGGTAATTCTATTGCCTGCAGTAACATTATTTTTGGGTTGTGTTCCTGCCTGTGGCAGAAGGATTAGACCTGCAGTCTTGTCAGCTTCTCCTTTCGCCAAAAAACCCCAAACCCAACCAGCAGAGACTGCTCTGCCCAGTAAACCCCAAGGGGTTTCTCCCTTCCTTATCCCCCTCCTGTCCTGTTCCTGCTGCACTGAAACCCTGCTCAGCACCGAAAGCCAACAGCAGGGACAGTAACCAGGGTGATAAAGCCAGAAGGAAGAGCCTGCTGGATATGCAGATTTTCCCCCAAAGTTTTCTGCAGCAAAGCACAACACCCCAGAGGGGAGCAGTGCCAGAGGGTTGGGCAGCCCCACAGGTGGCTCTGAACTGCACACAGGATCAGCAGTGAGACCTAGGAGCCTCAGGAAGGCTCCAAAGGATACCCAGGTCTCTTCAGTCCCCACGAGCACGGGGACAGGTTGGATGGACGCTGATGAAAGCACTGCAGGATGCCCATGAAGGTGCCCCAGAGGTGCTGAGCACCCTGGCACATCTCCTGACCTCTCAGCCACTGTCAGCACTGCCCTGGGTTCCCCAGGCTGGCATAAAGGGACAGCACAATGTCAGAGGGTTTGCCAGCCTGCCATCTTCCTCCTGCTGACAAGCCCAGGCCCCTGGTTCTAGCCATGAAATGCTGCTTTAACTGCACCACAGCAGGGCTGGATGGGGAAAGAGGCTTCCAAGGGCAGCTGAGCTGCCTTTGAGGAGGAAACACTCCCTGCCACGTCAGTGTGTCACAAACCTCCCGGGGCTGGATAAAGACCTGCTCCAGGAAAGGCATCAAACCAGTCACAGGCACCACTCAGGGAGCTCCAGCCCCAGCCAGGGCTCCTCAGGCCTGCTCCAGGCACATCAGAGGGGAAAGGACCACGGAGCAGTCGTGTTTCATCTTTTGCAGATCCATGGACTGAGAGCCTTTGTATTGTATTGACCCACTTCACTAATCAAAATTAATTGCTTCATATTTCACAGGATAACTTGGCATTATGCAAATACTCCAGCCATATGTGCTGCTGCAGCACTGAGCTGAGCTGAGCTGAGGGGGCCACGCTCCCCCGTTACCCCAGCAGGCTGCTCTCCAGGCCAGCAGTTTCCTGCCACACCACAACATCCCAGGGAGAGGACAAGGATAAAGCCAACAGGCAGCAGAGGCTCGGGGAGATGGGACAGCTCTGTTTGTGCCCAGGTGTCCTGGCCAAGGGCAGGACGTGGGGAACAAGGGCAGGGGACACTGCTGGCTTGCTGCTCCGGGGCTGAAGGAGAATCAGCCACGGCTGAAGTGCTGAGGATGAGAAAAGTGACAGCTGCAACAGCCACGAGCTATTCCCACCAAGGACAGATCCAGACATTACCTGCAAGGTTCTTTCGCTGATTAATAAAGAAGGAAAGCAGCAACTGCTCCCCTGCACCCAGAGTGGGGCTGGGCACCGGCACCAGTGGGAGCAGCTGTACGTGCAAACCTCACACACACCTGTAGGTGCACACACCTGTACATGCACACTGTACACACCTGTACACACTACACACACCTGTACATGCACACTGTACACACCTGTACATGCACACACCTGTACATGCACACTGCACACACCTGCACATGCACAGCCTGTACACACCTG
>VXBQ01003150.1:3435-13669 GCA_013400175.1 Phainopepla nitens
CACACACACACACACACACCGGGATGGGACTTAGGGTCACACTGCTGAGGTATGGGGCGGTGCTGCTTCACTGGGGATCGGAGCCACAATCACCCCCACGNCAGGGTCACGCGTGGGGCGGGTGCCGCGGTTCGGGGGAGCCACGCCGCCCCTCCACCTGAGCGTCCGGCCGCGGGAGCCCCCAGGCGAGGCATGGAGCCCCCTCCCCAGAGCCCGCAGGAGACCCCGACCACGGCGGACACTGCTGCCGAGTTCCTGAGCCTCATCGGTGCGTGCCCCCCCTCCAGCCTGCCCCTCGTCCCGCCACACCGTGCCCGGTGCCAGGTGGGGGGGCACCGGGACCGGCAGGAGGGGGACGGATAGTGAGGGATTGAGCGGGATAAATGGTGAGGGGCTCGGCCCCACCTGCAGGGGTGATGCAGACAGGGAGGGCCACTGGGCAGCGGCGACAGTCACTCCGGGAGGGAGTGACCAGAGTGACCATCTCCTCGCAGTCACTGTCCCTCTGTGTTGGGGTCACCACCCCTCTGTGCAGGGCTGAAGGAGCTGGAGTGGTGCCTGTTTGCCGAGACGCTGGCAGTGGTGCCCATGGGGGCCTCACCAAGGGACAAGGCAGAGGGCCAGTGGTGGATGGCAGCCCAGTGGACACCCTACCAGCGGGAAGGTGAGCCGGTGCAGAGCTGCATCCTGGTGCAAACAAAGTTCCAAGGCAAGCAGGATGGTGTGCCTGTCTCCAGCACTCTCAAAGGTAAGCTAGGGGTGGCTTTGGGGGGTGCCTTCCTCCCCAGGGCTGGAACATTCCTGCTCCCCGGTCCCAAGGGCTGAGAATGGGGACAGTGCCAATGGGATTGGTTGACCATGGCTTTGCTCTGCCAGCCTATGTGACCTGGCAGCTGGAGACCCTGGAGCAGGAGGAGCAGGAGTGCCTGGAGGTGACTGATATGGTGGTGGCATGTCCCCTTCCCTGTGTCCTACCTACTGCCCTGTGGTGTGCCCTGCAGTGGTGCCCTCCCGGGGGCTGTGTCCCCTGCAAGGCTACTGTGGGTAGTCTGGTGTCCGTGGTCAGAGACTCCAGCTCTGCCCCACCAGCCTGCTCCCCATCCCCTCCTCTGGGTGGCAGCTGGGGTGGGGAGTTTCCCGCAATGCACCTGTACCCTGGCTGACAGCGGTGCTGGGGAGTGCCACCTCAAGGGAGGGGGTGCCCTGGCTCTCCAGGGCTCTCCCTGCCCTCCACCCCGTGCCTCCCACCCCTGCCACAGCTCACACCACGCCCCACAGAGAAGACGACCCACATTGTGAGCCACGAGCATGGGATGACTGTCCTGAAGACCCTGCAGGACGGAGAGGTGAGGCTGAGGGCGGGGCAGCACAGCTGGCTGGCCTGGCTCACCAGGGCTTCCCCAGGCTCTGGGGGTTGCTGTCCCTGCGGACGCTGGAGCTGTGGCTGTCCCGTGAGGTAGCCAGGTCTCTCTGCAGGTGGATCCACAATGCCAGAGCTTCTCCTACAGCCGGGCCAAGCTGCAGGGCGTGCTGCTGGAGGGTGCCAGCCTCCTGCTGCTGCGGGTGCTGGCACGCCGGCAGACAATGCCCCTCGACCTTGTCTTCCCAGCCATCAACACCGAGGGCGACCTCTGCACCTCCAGCTTTGTGAGGCACCAGCCAGGAGGGCCTGTGGGATGGGGGGGCTCTGGGTCAGGTTGGGGATACCACAGTGGGATATGGGAGTGGGCAGAATGTGGCTGACAGCGTGGGGGGACACACGGGGATGGCACCTGGGGGCAGGGGTGACTCTGAGACAAGGCTGACCCCTGGCTGTACCCCCCAGTCTGCCCTGGGCATCCAGCGGGAGGCAGTGGGCTCAGCAGAGACAGAGGTGTTCGTGATCGAGCGAGCCGTGCACACCAGCACAGGCGCCTCCACCGTCTGGCACAGCAGCTTCCTCCCCAACGGGTAAGGGCAGGGCACCCCAGCCCTGCCAGTCCGGTGGGACCCAGGATGGGGAGGTCAAGGGCTCTTCCTCTCTCAGGCATTTGGCTCAGCTGACGCAGATCGGCTCCCCAGTGCTGATGATTCTAAAGGATGAATCCATCCTCAGCCACTCAGGTAGTGAGCAGGGGAGGCTTGTGCCCCTCCAGCACAGGCAGCCCGTGCCCGCTGTCTGGAAGTCAAGGGGGAACACCCTGCCCTGCCTTTCTGCTGCCAGGTAGTTTCGGGCCCCAGCTCCCCTTCCCCAAAAATCCACTGGACTGGGAGGAGGACATCCAGCTCTACTCCTGTTTCCTGGACAGGAAGGTGCGATGGGTGGACATGAGGACAAGGGGACATGGGGCTGTGCCAGTCTCCAGCAGGTCTCCCCTGCTGTGCCCAGGAAGCACATTGAGGGGGCAGGCCAAACAACATCCTTCCTCACGCCTTCTAAAGTGTGGGAAAGGACCCAGGCTCCTGTCCCCCTCACCCTGGCACAGGGTCCAGGGGGCAAAAAGTGTGTTCATGCCCACCCCACCCACTGCAGGATGAGCTGCAACTATCCCATGCTGCCTACCTCCAGCAGCACCCCGAGATCCGGGCACTGCTCTCTGACTTCCTCCAGGCATTGCTCCTCCAGCAGCCACATGACCCCATCTCCTTTGCTGCAGAATTCTTTGCCTACCAGCGGCCCACTGGGACCCCCTTTGCCTCCACTGGGGCTGCCAGCCTCCTCCCCAGCCCCCCACCTGGCTGCCCTCCAGCTAACAGCAAATAAAGCAGCCAGCACCGCCTGTCCAGTCTTGTTTGCTTTGGGGAAACTGAGGCTCAGGGAGGGCAGGTGGAGCTGAGCTGTGAGCTAAAGCCCCACCATGCCTTCTGGGTGGGACCCTGTCCCCCTCCCAGCTGTTCCAGCCCTTGCTTAGGGGGTGAGGGGCGCACTGTGGAGCAGGGCCAGGCTCACATCCCTGTGCCTGCCACCACCCCATGTGTTCCTGGGGGACACCCCTTGCCCACCTCCCTGTGGGACACAGCCTGGCTGGCAGAAGGGTACCCCAGAAGGGCAGCTGGTACTAACCAGGCACCCGTGGGAGCACCTGAGCTGCTCCCCCTTCCACCTCCACAGCCATGAGGATCCCGGGGATGGGGTGCCCCACTTTTGTTGTCACAGCTTGACACTGCAACGCTGGCACCCCATCTTTGGCGTGAAGGTCCCTGCACCCCTGGGTGATGTGAGCACCCTGTTCCACAGAGCCCGCCTGCCTGGGCGCTTCCCCCCTCAGCTAAGGGTGCATTTTGATCTCCTTATGCAACATGTGCCTGCTTCCTCCTCACTCCCACTTCTATGGCATTTCCCCTACTCCCGTGGGGCCAGCCCTCCCTTCTCTCTCTGTGGGACGCTGTCCCCTGTCCCCCCAGTCACCCAAGCAGAACTGTTGGCATGTGATGGAGAGTGACCTGCAGACAAGCTCCCACGCTCCTGGTGAGAGTGCCTCGTGTTTGCACGTGTGAGGCAAAGGGGAGGGAAGGGGCCTCCTGGCACGGGGGGGAACCGAGACTGTGTGTGTTCACAGGCGTAGGGAAGGAGCACTTCCTTCTCCTATCCTCCTCCTCTCCTCCTGGGGCGGGTTGTGGGGAATGACACAACTGCGGGGGGTCCTTTAAAAGCTGGGCGGCAGGCGCTGCACTCAGTGCTGAAATCAGGGAGCCTCAGCACTGCAGCTGGATTGGGTCCACCCATGGCATCACTGGAACCAGGTGAGCCTCACAATGCTTCTTGAGTCCCATTGTGCCTCCTTCATCCCATAGACCCCCTTCCCTCCACCCTGGGACCCCTGCATGTGCTCTGTCTTTCAGTGGGCACCATCCCCCCCCAGCCTATTCTGGATTCCCCACCTGCCCCATCCTCTTTTCCCTCAAGCCTGGGAATGGGATTCAAGCAATTCCCAGGATGTAGGTGGGCTGCAGAGAGGGAATTAGGACCAGTACCAGCTTCTTTTCCTCACTCTGTGCCCATCCAGCAGCTGGAGCAGGGTCCCCTCCTGTCCCTGCTGCCCAAAAACGTGCTTGGCTCTTGGACTGGTGAAGATGGGGTTTTATGGACACCTGAGCTGGAGATGGCATCTGATCCCTTTGGGTAGCCTTTGATAGATCCCATATAGCCATCCTCATGGCCCCCCTGGAAAACTGGTGCTTGTCCCTCATGGGGTTCATCAGGCAGGCTCAGGGGGGATTGGAGGAAACTGGTACCAGGGCTGCCAGCCCACCAAAGTCCTCGTTCCCCGGGCAGGCTGCAACCTCCCCTCCTCCTCCTTGTCCCCCTCAGGCCTCACCAGGTCCCTGAACAGGGGCCAAGAGCAGAGTTACAACACTGGCAGGAGCCCCATGCCCCCGCAGCGCCCTGGCACTCGAGACCAGACCTACCTGGATGAGCTCATCAGCATCCCCAAGGGCAGCGGGGTAGGCGCTGCAGGGCTGTCTCAGGGAGGGCGGTGGAGCTGCAGGGAGCTGGAGGTGGGGAGGAAAAGGGCCACTGCAGTGGGGAATATGTGTCTTGGTCATGCCCTCAGCACTCCAGACCTGTCTCAGGCAAGTCATAGCCCTAGGTTGAGTGTTTTCATGCTTAAAGTTTTCCAGATGGACAAACTGAGACAGTGGGGCAAGGTGCTACCCAGCTGCAGGGACCACCCCATGGCTCACACACCTCCTGGGCTACCCATGGGTGGGACCAGTGGGGCTCCCCAGGGCTGCTTGCAGACCCCAGCCCCCCATTCCCCCCCCCAGTCCTTGTCTGGTCTTGGGGCAGAGAAGGGGAATGAATGGTATTCCTAGTCAGGAGGAGTAGCAAAAGCAGAGGACAGCAGTGGAATCCCTTGGAATGCAATTAATTGTGCCTGACAGCCCTGGAACCCACCTGCAAATCGCTGTCCAGTGAGTGAGAGGGGGCTCACTGCCCCTCCAGCGCTGCTGCTAACAGGGGGAGGCTGGGAGCAGCAGTTCCCTCTCCAAAACTGTCAGGAAAATGACCTCCATGCGCTTAACACATCCATGGGGCGGCACTGGGCTAAAGGGGACTGGATGTGCAATTAGGAGACACTGGTTTTAAACGGGAGCGCCTGGCTGTGATCTGCTGCCTTGTCCCAGCCTGGGTTCAGCTTTAGGAAACTCTGGGCTTTCACCGGTCCCGGCTTCCTCATGAGCATCGCCTACTTGGACCCAGGCAACGTGGAGTCGGACCTGCAAAGCGGGGCACTGGCGGGATTCAAGGTGAGCCCGGCGCCGGGCTCGGGGAGCAGGCGGGGTTTCGTAACCTCTCCAGCGCCAACGGCTGCCCAGGGCAGCTGGCTTCCCTAACCCGGGAGCAGGAAGGGCACGGGGGGCCCCCGGCACAGGGAGAGGGCACCCAGGGGTGCCAGGGGCACCCCGCTGGCTGGGCCGGGAGAGCACCTGCACCCCCTCTCTTCCCTGCAACCCTGGTTGAACTGGGGACCCCCGGGCGGCCGGATCCTGCCCACTACCCAGTCCCTACTGCCTCCCTCCCTCCTGCCCCGCAGCTGCTGTGGGTGCTGCTGTGGGCCACCGTCCTGGGGCTGCTGTGCCAGCGCCTGGCCATCCGTCTGGGCGTGGTGACCGGGAAGGACCTGGGCGAGATTTGCTACCTCTATTATCCCAAGGTGAGCAACCACAGGGAGGCCCCTGGGGGTCACAGTCTGGGGCGGACCCTGTGCTTGGGCTGGTGACAGTCCTAGCAGGGACTTGCAGGGCTGGAGAGGAGCAGAAGATGCTGTGAGACACCTGCCTCTCTCAGGGGCTCCCCAAAGCCCCCCAAGCCCCGGTGTCCCCCACCTAGTGCCCACACCCCTGCAGTACAGGGGCCCAGGGTGAGAGGTGGTAAGCAGCTACTTCAGTGTCCTGGTGTGACCTGGGGACACATGAGAGCGTCCCCCGCGGGAGTGAGCCCAGGCGTCAGGGCAGCAACGCGAAGCCGAGACGCGGGAAAGCCTGTGCGTGTTGGGACAGAAAGCTGGGGGGCTCGAGGGGAGGGATCACATCACAGAGGAGGAGGGGACTTAGAGGTCCCGTCTAAGGGTCAGGATCCTGATGGGGGAGCGAGTAAGGAGATGCTGGCTGAGTGACAGGTCCCCAAAGGGAGGGTTGGACGCATCCCTCTGCCCCGCCTCCCTCAAACTCCCCATATCTAGACAGACGGGTCCTGTCCTCAGCTCTCACTGGGGCAGGGATGAGGAGGGGGGAACAGGCTCGGATTTAGCATCCATCTTTCATCCTGAGATTGTGTTGTGAAAGAAGCTGAGAGGGGTCTTCCGGGGCCCTCATGCTACGCTGGGTAGCCTGCTACAGCCTGGAGGCAGAGATTTGCACCCAGGATGCTGTGCCAGCCTGAGCCCAGAGCTACACACCACTGTGGGCTCAGGCACCTCATGGTGCCCTGCCCCCTGCAGGTGCCCCGGCTGCTGCTCTGGCTCACGATTGAGATCGCCATCATCGGCTCCGACATGCAGGAGGTGATCGGGACAGCCATTGCTTTCAGCCTGCTCTCAGCCGGCCGGTGAGCCCCCCCACAGGGAGCCCCAGCCTCCCCACAGGCACCCCCAGCCTCCCCATGGCCCTACTCCACAGAGGGCCGTGTGTCTAATCCCGCCCTGGCCATCCTGCAGCATCCCCCTCTGGGGTGGGGTCCTTATCACCATCGTGGACACCCTCTTCTTCCTCTTCCTCGATAAGTATGGTGAGTGCCAGGATGAGGCTGGGAGCACTGTCACCCAGGCAGCCCTGGTGCCCATGTGGCACCAGCGTTCCCTGCTCTGTTCCACCCCATCTCTTGACCTCTCTAGGGCTCCGCAAACTGGAGGCTTTCTTCGGCCTCCTCATCACCATCATGGCTCTGACCTTTGGCTATGAGGTGAAGGGGGGAGCTGGGGACAACCCTTCTCCTGCGAGGCTGGCAAGGGACCCCACCACATGGTGTCCCCACTGCTACCAGCCTGTGGAAGGGGGGTGGCAGCTCACAGTGCCCCTTCTCACTGCTACCAGTACGTGGTGGTGAGGCCAAGGCAGGTGGAGGTGCTGAAGGGCATTTTCCTGCCCAGCTGCCCGGGCTGCGGGCGAAAGGAGTTGCTGCAGGCCATGGGCATCATTGGCGCCATCATCATGCCCCATAACATCTTCCTGCACTCCTCCTTGGTCAAGGTGAGATCAAGGCACTGCCACGGGCACTGTTCTGCCAAGGTGCCTCAGGGTACACTTGGTGGGGACCAGCTGGGCCTGGCTGTGGGACAGGGGTGCTCACATGACCCCGTGACACCCACGTACTGGCCATGCCCAGACACGGGTGATCGACCGGTCCAAGAAGGAGGCAGTGCAAGAGGCCAATATGTATTTCCTGACCGAGTCCTGCCTGGCCCTCTTTGTCTCCTTCCTCATCAACCTCTTTGTCATGGCTGTCTTCGGCGAGGCTTTCTACCACCAGCGAAATGAGGACGTGGTGAGTGTCACCTCATAGGCACAGGGAGATGGCGGCTGTGCCCAGCTATGGACGTGGGCAGGACGAGCATCCCCCGGAGACTGCACATTCTCACTCCCTGAGACATGATGTGTGGGGATCCACTCTGCCCTGTGTCTGTGGGAGCTGCTGGGTGGCTGTCACACCCGTGCCTGCCGTGCCTTACAGCACAACAAGTGCGTCAACAGCAGCATCAGTCACTATGCCGGCATCTTCCCCACCAACAACAAGACAGTCTCTGTGGATATTTACCAGGGGGTGAGTGGCACCAGGCTGTGTCCAGTGGGCATTCACTCCCTTTTGGGGGATATATCACTCTCCCCATCGACCCCTGGGGGTGGGGGTGGTTATTACCCCACTAGAAAGCTGGGAGCTGATGGGAATGCCTGGGGTGGGGGACACTTTAGAGTACCCACTGGAGTGTCCCCACACAGGGTGTCATCCTGGGCTGCTATTTCGGGGAAGTGGCATTGTACATCTGGGGCATCGGGATCCTGGCCGCAGGACAGAGCTCCACAATGACTGGGACTTATGCAGGGCAGTTCGTCATGGAGGTGAGAGATAAGGATGCTGGCCCCTGCCCCGGCTGAGAGCAGGGCCCTGGTGGAGGGGTTCTATGGGCAGCACACTCCCCCCCCAGGAGTATTTGGAAGAGTTAATTGCCCACCATGCCTGCAGGGAGCTGGTGGGTGGCAGCTTGCCACAGGAACCAGCGTCCCTGTTCCCCAGGAGGTGGGATGGAGACAGTGCCCACCCACTGCTCCCTGTGGGTGCCCCACGCAATGTTTCCCTAATCAACTAGATCCTCCGTTAATGAGTCGGAGCTGACACCTCATGGGGCCCGGCAGCCCTGCAAGAGCCTGCTCAGTGCCCTGGCACAAAGGAGGGGGAGATGCCCCCCATGTCCTCCCAGCCAGGGTTTAGGGCGTCGCCCCGACGCGGTGCCCCAGGCACAGCGGGGGTGCAGGTTCTGCCGTGTTCCAGGGCTTCCTGCAGCTCCGCTGGTCCCGCTTCACCCGGGTGCTCTTCACCCGCTCCTTTGCCGTCCTGCCCACTGTCTTCGTGGCGGCTTTCAAGGATGTCAGCCACCTCACAGGCATGAATGACCTGCTCAACGTCCTGCAGAGCATCCTGGTAAGGGGGTGGGAGGGCATCACCTGCCCCCATCACCTGCCCCATGGCGCCCTCATCCCCCTCTCCTTTCAGCTGCCTTTTGCTGTCCTGCCTGTCCTCACCTTCACCAGCCTGCACCCGCTCATGCAGGATTTCAGCAACAGCCTGTGAGTGCCGGGGCACGGGGAGGCCCAGAGGAGGCAGAGTGGGGAGTTCTGGCTGCAGGCACCTTCCCTTTGGCCCATCCTGCTCCCCTCCCACCAACCATGACATGGGGCAATTAGTGTATGGACATTGGAGGGCTATGTTCATTCCCACCTGCCCAGGGCAGCCGCAGAGGAATAGACCCCATCACTACCCTCGTCATCCTCCTCCCAATGACACATCTGGTTCCTTGGGCACCCCTGGACCCTCAGCATCCTCCTGGCACTGCCAGCCCTGGATTTAAAAGGTGGCCAAAGTCCACACCTAGAGCCCTATCACTGAGTGAAATATAGCTGTGGGGTGGAGAGATGTCCCAGTTGGGATCTGGTTCACCAACAAACGCAGTTCCCCCAGCCCTCTGTGCCCAGCGGCCCACAGGGTGGGGGCCCTGCCCTGGCACTGATGCCCACTGCCCTGCTCACAGCCCAGGGAAGGTGCTGATGACTCTCATCACGGGGCTGGTCTGCGCCATCAACGTTTACTTCGTGGTGGACTTTTTGCCAACGCTGCATGGCCTGGAGTACCACATTCCCCTGGGCCTGCTACTGGCTGCTTACGTGACTTTTGTCGCCTACCTGGTAGGGCTGGCACCGCGGGACAGGGGGGGAACAGTGTCCCTGGTGGGTGCTCATCGACCCGTCCTCTCTGCCCCTGCAGATCTGGACATGCAGCATCGCGCATGGAGCCCGGTTCCTGGCCCGAGGCCACCACAGCCGGTTCAGTTTTGGTCTCGCCCTCGACCCGACAGGGACACGGTGACAGATCCCATTCCTTCTTATTAGCCCCACGTCCCTGCCCAGCGCGGCCTCCTCACGCCACGGATTTGCTGCCACTCCGAGTCCGGCATGTTTTATCCAGAGATGCGCCCAGCAAGGAAAGGGTTACCAGACCGGCAGACCTCCCCTCAAGATCTCAGCGCTCAGCGCTTCTTCCCACCCCCAACCCCCGCCAATTCCGGGGTGCTGGTCCAGGCTTGATGCGAGGGGAGTGGGACAGCAGCGGGAGGTTCTCCCATCCCTCGGCACAGACGCTTCAGTGAACGCGCCGCGTCGGAGACTTCTCCTGCTCATTATTGCCGGGAACCGGCGGCCCCCGGGACCGCTAATCACCGCTGGGGACCGCTAATTACCGCGGGGACCGCTAACCCCCCGCAGCCAGCGGGGCCAGCCCCGGCACCGGCCCCTCCCCACGGGGGGCTCCCAAGCTCGGGGGGAGGGGGGCGGCTGATAAACGGCGTGCTTGTAACCCGGCCTGGCCTCGCTGCTGCTGCGTGGCCCCGGTGTGGGGCGGGGACCCCCTCGGCCCACCCGTGCCCCGGGGACGGCCCCTTGGCCCCGGGCGGGGGAGGGGGCGGGGTTGCCAACGCGCGGCCGTGGCGGCGCGGGGGGCTCAGCGCCAGCTTTCTGCGTTCCCCCGGGGGGGAGCGGGGCG
>VXBQ01003150.1:20464-65138 GCA_013400175.1 Phainopepla nitens
GGTGGGGGGCCACCCCCCCCACCCCATATCCATCTGCAGCTTCACCAAAGGCTGCCACTCCTGGGAGAGAGGGACCCCCATGCCAGCCTTAGTGTGCGCCTCCCAGCCTTACCCCAGCCCCAGTCCCCCAGCTGGGAGGGGGTGGGGGACCCTGCAGCCCCCCCTGTAGCCTGGGGTTACCCTGACCCCCATGGGGTTGGACTTCTGCCAGGGTGTCCCCCAGCTTTGAGGGTCTGGGGCTCTCAGGGAGGGTTTTTCTGGGGGGGGAACTGAGCTCAGCCAGGCCTTTTTTAATGTCACAATATGGACAATGCCTCATATCTTTTTAGAGGGAAAAGCAATGGTTTCCCAAAAAATCATGGGTGCCTTTTTACCGCTGTGCCAGCGAAGGGAGTGGGGCAGTATTTGGGGGGTGGGTGTGAAGGGTTTTAGCTTTCCGGTGCTGTTCAGCCGGCCCCTGCCGGCACTGCCCTGCTCCCGATGCCCAGGGTAAGCTGGGGTCCCCCCAGCCCCGCCCACACCCCCTGCCCTGTGCTGGGGGGTGGTCCAGCACAGCCCCCTGGATCCCTGCCAGCCTCGGGCCTCATGCTGCCCTGCCAGGAGGGTTGAACTCAGCACTTTATATTAGACAAGTCAAAGGGCGCCAGCACAGCCGCTGCCCAGCGAGTGCCTGTGGGTGCTGCGGCACCCGAGGAGTACGGCCCCCACCCTGGGCACCCTCGGGAGGTCTGCGGGGTGCAGAGGCAGCCTGGGGGGCTGGGGAGGGCTGGGGTACCAGATCCAAGTGCCTTCATGTGATTAAAGCTGTCAAACCATCTTGGAAAGCGTAGTCCTGAGTGTGTGCATGCGTGGCCACGGGTACGTATCACGTGTGTGTCGCCAGCGGCTGTGCACAGTGAGGGGGGACACGGAGTCCCTGGGATCCCCTGAGTCCCCTGGGAGGAGGGGATGCTGCTGGTCAGTGCTGGGGAAGCACCCTTGGATTGCAGGGTTGAGGTGTCACCCCTTGCCTGGTGCCAAGGGGACACACTCACACTGGAGGACAGCTCCCCCAGGCTGCCCTGGCTCCTCCATCCAAACTCCTTCCCCCTCCTCCCGGGAAAAGGTCCCTGGTGCCGCAGGGATGGATATCCTGCCCCTTAACGAGCAGGGGGTAAATTTACTGCATGGGCTGCGCCCGCCTCCCTGCTTTGAGACTTGAAAGGAGTTTGCTCCAAATAAGGTGTCAGGCTTTCCCCATATAGACCGGGGGGCACCTGGGGGACGACTTGCGACCCCCCTGCCGTCTGAGGCAGTCTGCTGCCAACATGCACTGGGTTCCTGGGGGGAATGTCTCTTAGCTGCCCCCCTCCCCCGTGCCCTCATTGGCCCTGTGCCTCCCCTCATTAACAAAGTCTCTGTCCTCCCTGATGGCTGCACTAATTACTGAGTACATTAGTGGCCCGGCTGGGGGCCCGGGGAGGGGGTGAGCCCGCTGGGGCCGGCGTGGGGTCCCCTACCCCTGTGCCACACTGAGGGACTCAGCCCTGGGACGCGGCCACCGAGCAGAGGGCGACCACCCGGGTGTTCCACCCCACCCAAAACAGTCCCACCGGGGGCTCTGCACCCAGGTAAGGGTTCCACGGGGACACTCGTGTGGGGTGCAGGAGGTAGGAGCTGGGTGGCAGGGTTAGGAGAGTTTGGGGGCCAGGGGAGTGGAGAGCAGAGCAGAGCCCACCCCTGTGGCATCAGGACACCCCCTTGTTTGTGGCTGACACGCCCCCTGTTCTGGTTGAGCCCGTGGCCATCGCTTCGGGGATCCTTGCCGGGG
Organism: Phainopepla nitens; assembly: GCA_013400175.1. Taxonomy (NCBI): domain Eukaryota; kingdom Metazoa; phylum Chordata; class Aves; order Passeriformes; family Bombycillidae; genus Phainopepla; species Phainopepla nitens. Next base: position 22,275 of record VXBQ01003150.1, read on the forward strand.
GGACCGTCGGGTAGGATTTGGGGCTCGCTGCAGCCCAGGCCAGGGCTGCAGGATGCCCGCAGCTCTTGGGGCCAGGACTGCTGGCTCAGCAGAGCAGCCGAGATAAAGCTGCAGCAATCCCGCAGGGCTGGGGAAGATGTGAGAGCGAGACAGGAAGCCCGGGGACCTGCCTGCTGCTGACACCTGCCCCTCCCACCTTTAACGACTCTGTGGTCATTCCCCAAAACCACCTTCGGGCTTGGGAGGCACTTCAGTCCCTTCTCCTCTCTGCCAGCATCAAGGGCATCGTTAGATACCACCTCTTGGGACTGGGGTCTGGGGGCATAGGGCTTAGCCATGCCACCATTTTATGTCCTCTCCTGTCCCCCCAAGCCCCGTGTCTCATCTCTGTACCCCCTTTCCATCCCCAAGAGGACCTCAGGGCTGTGGAGACCCCCGCAGGCAGAGCCAGGAGTGACCAGATATCTGGTTTCCAGCTGAGGTGTGAAACAGCCTGGAGACAGTCTCATGTCAGGGTGCCACTTAGGGGGTGGGAAGGGGATGCCCCAGAAAGAAGGTGCTGCAGTGCTATCACTTTATAGAACCTTTCTGGGGGGAGGAGGCACCAAAAAAAACGCATTTCCGTGGTCCTAGTGCTCCATGTCTGGGAGAGTTTGGGGATTTTAGAGTCTGGGGAGTGAAGAGCAGAGGCAAAGTCCATCCCCATAACATCAAGGCTTGTGGCTGATGCCCACGTGTCCTGGTCCAGCACATTGCTATCACTTTATGGTACTTCTTGGTAGAGTACAAAAGAAAAAAATTCAGCATGCACTCAGTACCAAGGGCCAAGAGGGAAAGAGGCCTGGGAAGCGCAAAGGAGCCACCCTGGGCACAGCCAGCCGGTGGACAGGATGCAATAGCACCTGGCAGGGGAACACCCCATGAGTAACGGGGCTCTTAGGTGCCACAAAGTCTTGGAGGGCTGAGGAGACCTTGACTCTGGGCTGTCCCTGCCCTTATATGGTGAGCAAAGGCTGGGACATGAGGGAACAAAGGTCTCCTGGGTGCTGGCACCTGAGCACTCTGCCTAGGTACGCTCACCCGTGCACCCAGCTCTGCAGGGAAGGTGAGGGGTTGGGGTAGGGTGAGGGGACAGAAGGTGGGCATAGCACGGACAGCACACTCCTGGCATCAGGTTAGCCTGGGGATGGGCTTGGGGACCCACCTGAGCCCCACCCTGAGGCTGTGCTGCGGGAGATACTACCCCCTGGGTCTGAGGGATGGGATGTGGGTGCTTGTGGGGCAGCACGTGGGGCCAGGTGGGGTTTCTCAGGGCTGGGAAGCAGAGACCTCCCATCTGGGCAATGCCAGCAGTCCCTGCCAGGGCACACAGGGTGGCTTTGCCTGACACTGGCTGCTCGGCCCCTCTATCTGCTTGCAGGCAGCACTTTCAGCCTGGCAGAGATGGCTGCGGACAGCCTCGGCAGCACTGGCACTCAGCAGCCCTGTGGAGCCAGGATGTGCCCTGGCTGGGGGGCATGGATCTGCCGGGGGGTTCGGAAGCAGGGGGTCTGAAGCAGGCAGTGTGTGTGCATCTGTGTGTGCTGTGTGTGTTGTGTGTGTAAGCAGTGGCCATGTCATGCTGTTCTGCTTCATGCCAAGCCGTACCAGGACAAGGCTGAGCAGGGCCAGTTCCTGCTGGTCCTGGGGAGGAACAGGCCACCATGCAGCAGTGTCACCCAGCTGGAGCTGCTGCACTGTGGGTGCCCTGCACGTCCTGTCCCGTGCTCAGAGACAGGGCAGGGCACTGGGGCACTTGCGGGACCCTGCGCCTTCCCAACCTGGACCCTGGTATGGACCCACTGGCTGCAGTGCCAGCCAAGCTGAGGGGATGGCAGCCCCACCTGTGCACCCACAGACCCGATACCACGGTGCTGGGGGTCCCCCTGCCCTGTGCAGCTCCGTACAGGGCGGGTTTACAGCTGGGCTTTCTGCAGAGCGAGCAGGGAAGCAGATGGCACAGCAGGCTGGCTGTGTCCCAGCTCTTAATGACACTGCCTGCCATTAACAAGGGTGTTGCTGATGCTGGCAGGTCCCCTTGCCTGTGATACCTGTCACCATGGTGGAGCTCAGCGCCAAAGTCTCCAGGACACTGAACAAGACCACGCCAGGCATCCAGATATGGCGAATTGAGGTGGGGACGGGGGAACACCATGGGGCTGCTTGGGGGGTTGTCTCTGTAGGGGAAGATCCTCCCTTTGTGTCCTCAGTACCTGTGTTTGAGGGTCTCAGTGCAGCACCCCGGGTTAAACCCAGCAGGTCCCAGTGCTGGGGGCAGCGGGGTGCATGGGGCTGGGGTGGGGGTTTCCCCACCAGGGCTGATATCTCCCTTCCTTCTGCAGAACATGGAGATGGTGCCGGTGCCCACCAAAAGCTACGGCAACTTCTACGAGGGGGATTGCTACATCGTGCTGTCGGTAGGGCAGTTAGGGGTCACGTGGGGAACTGGGAACAGGCTCTGCCCTGAGGGGGGCTGGGTGCAGGGAGGGGTGTCTGTGGCCAGTGTGGCCTGGGGACACAGGGGCTCTTCTAGCGGGGACCGGTGTCCTGCAGACACGCAAGTCTGGGAGCAGCTTCAGCTATGACATCCACTACTGGCTGGGCAAGGAGTCGAGCCAGGATGAGCAGGGGGCGGCTGCCATCTACACCACCCAGATGGATGATCACCTGGGCTCAGTGGCCGTGCAGCACCGCGAGGTCCAGGGACACGAGAGCGAGACCTTCCGCGCCTACTTCAAGCAGGGACTCATGTACGTCGGTCACCCCTGGGGACCTGCTCCCGTGGTGGGTGACAGTGGGGAGGGGTCCTGTGGAGACATCTCTGCTGGGGATGGGTACAGCTCTGTCTCAGTGAGGTGGGGAAGGAAGAAGGAGGATCTGGAGCTGGGCTCCATCTATCCATCACCACGTGTGTGGATGAGGGTCCCCGAAAACCTCCCTGTGTACAGAGGTGGGAGGGAGACCCCAGTGGTGCGAGGAGGGGGACCCAGAGCTGACACCACGTCTGTCCCCTTCCAGCTATAAGAAGGGTGGAGTGGCCTCAGGCATGAAGCATGTGGAGACAAACACCTACGATGTTCAGCGACTGCTGCATGTGAAGGGCAAGAAGAATGTGGTGGCAGGAGAGGTGAGTCATGGGATGTGCAGAGTCTGGATCAGGATCCAGCCAGAGCTCCCCCCAGACACAGCTGCCTTCAAGCAGGGCACACAGTGGGTGTGGGATGATGCTGCCTTGCCTTAGGAGCAGCTGCTCCCCAGAAAATCCCTCTCAGGGTAGGGAGGAGTAATATAGGCTGGAGGCCTATATTCCTGACTGAGAGGGGCTGCAGAGCCATGGGGATGCAGGTATTCTGCTGCTTGACACCCACCCTTCCCAATCCCGTCCTGCTGTAGGTGGATATGAGCTGGAAAAGCTTCAACAGAGGAGACGTATTCCTGCTGGACCTGGGCCAGCTCATCATCCAGTGGAACGGCCCTGAGAGCAACCGAAATGAGAGGCTGAGGGTATGGCCAGGGGGCCCCAAGGTCCCCTCCTGGAGGAAGGGGGGGTCACCAGCCACCCCTTCCCTCATCTGGGCTTATCCCTTCTGCCCTGGCTGCAGGCGATGACCCTGGCCAAGGATATCCGGGACCGGGAACGTGGGGGCCGTGCCAAGGTGGGCGTAGTGGATGGTGAGGATGAGGATGCCTCGCCAGAACTGATGAAGGTCCTTAAGCATGTGCTGGGTGAGAAGAGGGACATCCAGCCAGCCATCCCTGATGACAAAGTGGACCAGATAGTCAAGTCCTCCCTTAAGCTCTACCAGTGAGTTGTTGTGGGTGGGTCTGCACAGGGCATTTTGGTGCCAGAGGAAGCCAGCAGCCATCTCTTCTATGTCCCAGAACTCCCAGCCCTATGGACAGACACCAAGAAGGGTCAAAGCCACAGCAGGGGTGGGGATAAGTCCTTTGGGTGCCATTGGAGCAAGAGGAATCCCAGCTGCCAAGAAGAATGGTACCCGACAGAGATGCTCATGCAAACATCACCTTTGGATGCTGTGGCAGTGCCCCTCAGTGGCTCCGTTACATCTGACACCCCTCTGTCCCTCCTTGTGGCCATGAATGAGCTGCCTGGCAGGGCAAGCTACAAACTAGGTTGCCACCATGGCACAGCAAGAGAGACCCTGGGCACCATCTGTGTCATGATCTGTCTGGGGAAGGGGGTGAGGAGGGAACAGCCCCACTAAACCCTACCACCCTGTAATGGGGATGGGGTTTCCCAACCCAGTTTCTAAGCTTTTTTTCCTCTCTTTTTCTCCTGTCAGTGTCTGCAATGCCTCTGGGAACCTGGTCATACAGGAGGTGGCAATTCGACCCCTAACTCAAGACATGCTCCTGCACGAGGTGTGTCACCCATGGGATGCTTGAGGGTGCCCGATTTCCTTGGCAGCTTTAGTCTTTCAAAAGCCAAATTTGGTGGACTTGTCTAAAGTCCTTATTTCTATTGTTGCCCCTTCTTCAAGGACTGCTACATCCTTGACCAAGGAGGTATCAAGATCTTCGTCTGGAAGGGCAAGAATGCCAACAAGGAGGAGAAGCAGCAGGCGATGAGCAGGGCGCTGGTGGGTGCTGAGTTAGGGGCTTGTTATGGGATAGCCTGACTGCTCCCTGGGGTGCCAGGCACTCCATGGTCATGCTCTGTGTTTGGATCCCACCAGGGCTTCATCAAAGCCAAGAACTATCCAGACAGCACCAGTGTGGAAACGGAGAACGATGGGTCCGAGTCAGCCATCTTCAGGCAGCTCTTCCAGAAATGGACTGTCCCCAACCAGAGCAGTGGGTTGGGCAAGACCCACACCGTGGGCAAAGTGGGTGAGTGTCTCCTTCCAACGTGGAAAGACTTGGATTGGGATGGGCAGGTTTTGGGGAGCCCCTGTGGCCTGAGGGATTTGACTCACCCCTCTACCCTTCCCCACAGCCAAGGTGGAGCAGGTGAAGTTTGATGCTACCACGCTGCACGCCACCCCCCAGATGGCTGCCCAGCAGAAGATGGTGGATGATGGATCTGGAGAGGTGGAGGTAGGGTGGCCATGGAGGAATGTGGGACCCTCTCCAGCACCCCCTTTGCTCTACCAGGGGATGCTGTGGGGTCCAGGGTCTGCAGGGCAGGAGGATGCACCAGCTCTGAGAGCAGTATATCCTTGTCCCACCAGGTCTGGCGTGTGGAGAACAACGAGCTGGTGCCTGTAGAGAAGAAGTGGCTGGGCCATTTCTATGGTGGAGATTGCTACTTGGTGCTCTACACCTATTCTGTGGGGCCCAAGGTGAACCGCATCATCTACATCTGGCAGGTGAGACCTCCAGGTCACTGCCCCATGGGTGGGGGACAGGGGTGTACCTCCCTGGACTGGGGGTGCTCTGCCCCTTGGGAACAGCATGAGAGTTGCCTCTTCCCAAGAGGGCGGGGGGGTTGTGATGGGTGCTGAGCCCCCTCTGCCCTGCCCAGGGCCGCCAAGCCACCACAGATGAGCTGGCCGCCTCTGCCTACCTAGCCGTCGCCCTGGACCAGAAGTACGACAACGAGCCCGTGCAGATCCGCGTCACCATGGGCAAGGAGCCGGCCCATCTGATGGCCATCTTCAAGGGCAAGATGGTGGTGTACTTGGTGAGCACAGGGACATTAGGGCATGGGCAGGCGAGTGAGCTGTGGCACTGGTGGTGACCTCACGTCCCTGTCCCCCAGGGTGGCACGTCTCGGGCGGGCGGCACGGAGCCCGCGTCCTCCACTCGCCTCTTCCAAGTGCACGGCACCAACGAGTACAACACCAAGGCCTTCGAGGTGCCTGTCCGCGCCTCCTCCCTCAACTCCAACGATGTCTTTGTGCTCAAAACCCCCAGCTGCTGCTACCTCTGGTATGGGAAGGTGGGTACTGCGGGGCACTGGTGTGGGTGGTGCCACCTCCAAGGGAACTGTCCCCTCCTCCTCTTTGGCCTGGGCCAGCGACGGAGCAGCTGTGCTTGCTTGGCAGGGCTGCAGCGGGGATGAACGTGAGATGGCCAAGACTGTGGCTGACATAATCTCCAAGATGGAGAAGCCAGTGATTGCAGAGGGACAGGAGCCACCTGAGTTCTGGCTGGCCCTGGGGGGCAAGTCCCAATATGCCAGCAGCAAGAGGTACCAGTCTTGTCCCTACCCATGCCCAGGGGTAAGATGGGCTGCCAGTCTCCAAGCAAGGTGAGACTCATTCCCATCACATTGACCCCTCTCAGGCTGCAGGAGGAGAACTCCTCTGTGTCCCCCAGACTCTTTGAGTGCTCCAACAAGACAGGCACCTTCTTGGCCACGGAGATCACAGACTTCACCCAGGATGACCTGGAGGAGAGTGATGTTTACCTACTAGACACCTGGGACCAGGTGAGCTGGGGGAGCATGGAGAGAGAGACAGGTCCCACAAGTTGATGTTCCTGGGGATGGAGGACCTGCATCAGCTACAGTTGGTGGGATGGGAGGCTGGAAACCTGCCTAAACGTGGCCTCATGATGCCTTTTTTCCAGCCTTGCTCCAGGGAATGCTGAGGAGGGACTCCCAGTGTCCTTCCCCGTGGACAGAGCCCATGTGCCTCCAACCCTGGCCCCAGAGGGCTCCATCTCACCTCAGTGGTGGACACAACAGGAACTTTATTGCAGGTTTTCCTCTGGATTGGGAAAGATGCCAACAAGTCAGAGAAGGAGGCGGCAGCAGTGATGGCACAGGAGTACCTGCGGAGCCACCCCAGTGGGCGTGACCTGGACACCCCCATCATTGTGGTGAAGCAGGGCTATGAGCCCCCCACCTTCACTGGCTGGTTCCTGGCCTGGGACCCTCTCAACTGGCATGTGAGTCATGGAGGGGGTTTGAAAGACCAGGGAGTCCCTTTGCAGAAGGGACCAGATGTGGGTCTGGCCCCAGGAGCATCTCCAGGGTGTGTGCAGCAGCTTGCCTGACCCCTGTACATGCTGAGGGGCTGAGCAATTTTGTCTCCTTCCCAGGACAGGAAATCCTACGAGACGCTGAAAGCTGAGCTGGGTGATCAGAGCAGCCTTGGGCAGCTCACCTCAGTAAGTGGCACAAGGAGAAGGGCAGCTGGGCTGGGTGGGGGGCACAGAAAGCCCTCCCATCCCCTTGGCAGGTGACAGGAGGAGCTGCAAGGACAGATCCTCCAGTGAGCAGGCACCTGGAGCCAGCCTGGTGCCTCCATCCCTGGGCCAGGCCTGACGTGACTCTGCACCCCCATTCAGGTGCTCACATCCAGGCAAGAGACCTTCACTGCCTCCACCACCCTTGTCCCCTCCAAACTGGAGACCTTCCCCTTGGATGTGCTGGTGAACACCTCAGCTGAGGACCTGCCCCAGGGTGTGGATCCCAGCAGGAAGGAGGTAGGATGAGGCCAGGGGGCTGCTGGAGGGGAAGACAGGGAATGTCCCCCCCCCCAGTTCTTCAGCTCAGCCTCCTTTCTCTGGCCCCAGGACCACCTCTCTGATGAGGACTTCCAGGCTGTTTTTGGCATGAACCGCTCTGCCTTCAGCCACCTGCCCTTGTGGAAACAACAGAAGCTCAAGAAGGACAACGGACTCTTCTAGGGCAGGAGCCTGGGGACAGGGACAATCCCAGCTCTTTATTAAATAAAATCAGTTTGGAAAATAGGGCTGTGGTCTCTCCCCTCCAACCCCAAGGCCCAGCCCCAGGTGTGGGGGTTATTTGGTGAAGAGCTGGCACACAGAGAGACACGGGTGTTGACTGGGAACCAGGGGCACAGGGGAGGGCCCTCAGCTCCTTTTCCCTGAGGCCTTCCTTTGTCCTCGCTGTGCTCAGAGGTGATGCACAGGCTGAGCATGCTCAGGGAGCCAGGACTCTCCCATCCTGACACCTGCAGCTCCAGGCTAAAGGTCCAGTATACAGCTGGAGCCACTCCCTCCCTTATCACTTGAACTGCAGTAAATATATGTGGAACCAAAGGTAAATGAGGGGACACTGTGCCTGTGGGAACAGACACGAGGAATCACTTGTCCTTGGACCCAGGAGGGGAGGAGGGCATCTCCCTTCTACTTGGGCTCTACAGGGATTCTGAGGGGCACTGAACACACACAGGATGTTCCCAGGCCACTGAGCAAAGTCCCAATGCAAAAGGAGGTGCAGCGCCCATCAAGAGCCAGCAGAAATAAGATTCCAAATCAATAGAGGGTTAATAAAGAGGTTTTAATTTCACAAAAATCTATCTACACATCATTTAAAAACGGGCAGGGGGAACCCAAGAGCAAAAACTGTAAAGAATAGAGAGGAACAGGTCTGCTAAAACACAGAGAAAAGCACTGCTCCACATCAACAGTGTAAAGAACTAGAAAGTCAGGGTGCAGGCAGAAGCCAGTGGCAGGCAAGGCTGGAGTCTGGCAGCAAACCACATGGACAGCAGCTGCCAGGGGTCCTGCACCCCTTTTTCTCTCTTTGGCGGGCAATTACAGGGATAATTAGCTCCATTAAAAACAAAGCAGATGAGTTGTTCCCAGCCCCCCTCCCCGGAGCAGGCCGTTCCCCACGTGCCTGTGCCAGGGTGAACTGCAGCAGGAAGCGCTGAGCTGGCACTCAGCCCTGCCTCGGATGCAGGGCTGGAAGGAAGGAAGGAAGATGCACGGGCGATCTTATCTGCGCTGCACCGAGCAGGGGGGCAGGCGAGGCCGAGGCCACAGGTGTTGCAGAGCTCCGCTCCCTCCTCCCGCCAGCCCCGCTCTGCTGCTCCGGTTGGAAAACAGTCCTTGCTTTGCAGAGGCTCTTGGTGCAGCCCTGCCGGCCGGGGCTCCCCAGGGACCCGCACACAAGCTCCAGTTCATTGACACGAAAGCTCTGCCCCTCTCAGATTAGGGGTGCAAATCAAGAGCAAATTATCGCAGTCAGACAACGAAGCTACGAAAGGAAAAGAGGGATGGGAGTTCCTTGAGTTTCTGTGCTGAATCACACTTGTACTAAACTAAGTTGATTCAGAAGTGGGTAAATGTTTAACTGAGGAAAAGCTAGCACACGTTCAAGGCCCACAACTAAGCTTCACCTACCTATACCCAAGGACAGGTATCCCACATGGAAGGGCCAACCTCACTGACCTTGCTGCTGCAACAGCGTGAGCAGTGGGAATGACACAACTGGTGGGCAGCGTATCTCTTCAGGATTACACACCTGTCATCCTCCCCCCTGCTCTTGGGCAGGGAAAAAGCTGGCTTCTGCAAGGAAGGGGCTCTGTGGACACTCTTGCCCAGGTGAAGGTGCAACTGAGCTGCCTTATGCCAAACAAAAAAGCATAAATTATGGTATATGTCTGCAAATTCTTAATGACTAGAATAACAAGCAAGAACCTTTCATTAAAAAAAGGAACACTGGTTTCAAGCATCAGCTTTTGCACCTTGATCCAAACAAAGCTGTTTATAAACAAAAGTTACTGCACTGAAAAATCAGGCAATGTTTGCTTTTATTATAAATTAACTGGAGTGCAGCGCTCGTAAAAACAACCTTGCCACCCAGAAAAGCAGAGCTGACTTCTGATACTACAGGAATACCAGTTATTTACAGCACAAGCATAGGATGTGCTTGGGGAAAACAGGTTTGCCCTCTGGACGGAGCAGTCCATCACATTCACAGGGCGTTCAGTTCAAAGGACAACTCCCACGTCACCACCTCTTCCCATCGCCCAGAATCCGACCAAAATTAGTACTGACAATAGAAAAGTATAATGCTTTGTAATAAATTAACACACACCCTCCTCGGGGGCTGCATCTCACCAGATAAACGCTCTGGCATGTCTACAATCAAGACAATCTCTGCTCCTGGCTCAGAGACCAGGAAGATGCCACCGTGACCAGGGCCCCTGTGCTCGTCCCACCTGGGGACTGGGAGGGAGTCGCTCTTCACCACACCAGGGCCCCCCAAGTGCTCGGCGTGGGGAGGACACCGACGCTGTCACACTGTCACTCGCTGCTGCACACAAGTGGGAAGAGGCCCCTGAGGGCAGTGAGACACCCTGCCAGGATAAACTAGTGTGGAAGTGCCTGTGAAAGGTGCCTGCTGTCTCCAAAATCGATGGGTTTGTCTGCTTCGCTGCAGCCGATTTATTCCTGAGAAACTCCTAATGATAGTTTAAGAAACTCAGAAACTATCTCAATGGCAAAAAAGGTGATTTTTTTTCTTTTTTTTTTTTTTACTTAAAGAAGTCTTTCACCTCTAAAACTCGGGCTGCAAAAATCAGAACTAGAGGCCAAAACAAGAGCAACTACTCTGCTTACAGCAACAACTTCTCTGAAACGAGTAAATGTCAGTGAAAGGAAACATCTGTCCCTGCTTAATTAGTGCAAAGGTGCTGAAAAAAAAATGAACTCAATAGGCTTCTCCCCCCACTGCTGAAACAAGCTACGAAAGGAGCCTCATGCTTCTAAATGCTGCAGAAAGCATCACTTCTTCCTAACCCTGTTCTGTTAATGCTGAACAGGGGCCTTCCAAAAGCTTTCCACCTGGTTTAGTTTCACAGTTTGAGCATTCCTCAAAGAGGAGAATGGAGACATGGCTGCAGTACAAAGCCTCTTACCCTGGGGTAACACAAGACCACGGCAAGACCATGGTTCAGTCACAGAGCAGTTCAAGTGCCAGGTGCTGCACAGGAAGAGTAATTCCAGAATGTTCTTTCCCTCCCAGAACATGCAGAGAGGCTGCCACTCACCTCCTGCCACTGCTCTGTTTGCTCCAGGTATTCAGCTATGCCAGAGTCACACTGGAGCAGCCCTAAGCAACACGACTCCAGTGTGAAACACAGCACACCCAACGAGAGAGCTCGCCTCTCCAAACGGCACCGATGCAACAGCCTCGCGGAGAAAATGCACTCAAATAATAGAACTTGTAAAACAAAAGAGATCACATATATAATCTCAGGTCTAAATTAGGATGACAGTGAATGGTGTAAAAAAAAAAACCAAACCAACAAACAGAGCTGCCACCAGGTATCAATACATTCCACAGCACCGACAGTTTGTTTCCTGGAACCGCATGTAAATAGCGGAGCACTTACAAACCCATGAATGTCACAACGCATCAGCTTGAGTGATTCCAAAATGCCTGTTGGCCAGATGACTGGCAAGAGCCTGCTCAGGGATCTGGCTTTCCAGTGAATATTACTAACACAACACACGCCAGGTTACAGTCTATTGCTTAAATTGCTCTTGGAGAAAAGAAAAAAAAGCGCCAAGTGATATGTAAATCTTCGCCACTCACATTTCATAGGTGAATGGGCTTTTAAAGTCAAGTCTCTTTTTGCACTATTTTTTTAACCAGTTTATGAGCAGCTGTAGTCTTGTGGCTTGTTACAACTCTTTAAGGCTCCATGCTGACAAAATAATTTGAGAAACATTAAAAATTTCACCACAGGAGGGTCGCTCTGGATGTCAAGGTTTAAACACCACATTCAGGCCCAGGACTTGCACAGATGGTTCAACAAACTGAGCGTCCCATATTTCTACCTTTTGTCTCATGTTTTGGCCCTGAGCTGTTTGTTACTCCTGCGTGTCTGGCACAAGTTCAGAATCTTCCTTGCTCCTCAGGAGGAACAAGGTGTTTTACTCTTCACAGAGGCTGACGAACTGATCTTCCTACTTCCATGCTAAGTGGCTGTGCATTTTTTTCTGTTTCCAGTAACTCATCGAAGATATCTCTAGAACAGAAGGAAAGACCAACAGTGAAACTTTTGTACAACAACAAACCACGACATAAGATAGCCCTGAGGGAATCAGGAACTGGATTTACTCCACCAACTCAAGCATTACAAATCCTGGCTAGGAGAGATGCCTTATCTGACATCTCTAAGCACCAGCAAAGACAGAAGAGGGGGACACAAACCTTCTTCAGTTCTGTGTGCCTGAAAACATACCATTTCTACCTACAAACCTGGTTTTGGCCGTGTCCTGAGATGACCATGGCTGCAACAACACAACTGTTAGGAGGAGGAGTAAGAGCATTTACAAATATCACAGCACTTAAGGAAAAAACCCAAGCTCCATTATGATTCCTGGTGTAACACATGCACTGAGACACTGAATCCCTTTCTTAAAATACAATTTAATGCATTTGTTAAAACACTATGTATTATTGACATACAACCCCACACTTCTGAACTCAAGAGCACTTCAGTTTTGTCATTCTGGAGATATTTTTCATCCCAGCAGAGGACCAGAGGAAGAAGAGGAGCCCACTCCCTCACAAACAGCAGGTAATTTCTGGGACCGAAATTCCCCAAGACACCTACTTGTGCATGTAGAAGAAGATGTATCCACTTCGGTCTCTGTCACACTGAACGGTGGTCTCTAGGGTTCTAGAGACTTCCAGGTCATTGTAGGTGAACCAGGACTGCTTCTTGATATCATAGACATCACTGATATAATGACCTAAACAGCAGAATCACAGAATGGTTTGGGTTGGAAGGCACCTCAAAGATCATCCTGCTCCCCACAGGACAGGGACACCTTCCACTACACCAGGCTGCCCAGAGCTTTATCCAACCTGGCTTTGAACACTTCTGGGAACAGGGCAGCCACGACTTCTCTGCACACCTTTCCATGCTGCACTTCAGCCAGTGAGCTTGTGAGCTAGGTACCCTGGTCCAGCCACCTATCTCAGATTTAAATGCTAAAAGACCCTCAAGATCCTGGTCTCTCAATCAGCAGCTAACAAGCACAAGCAATTCTACGGAGCCCATAAGCTGTACATTTCCTGTGTGCCATAGTAAGGCACCGTGATATCTCCAACCTGCTCCCTCCATCAGCAAGTCATGACAGAAGATTTGCTTTGCTGCCTGAATTCTTCCCTAGAAATAATTCTGCTATGGTAATTCTGCATTACAGATTTTTCAAGCTAGGTAAGAGATGAAGAACAAAACATGGCATCTTTTACCTGAAGATGATGTGCTTCCAATATGGCTGACGATGCTGATGAGACGATAGGAGTGAGGAAGCTCCCCTGTCTGGGGGGGAAAAAAAAAAAAGTACAACTAAAGCTTTCAGGCATCCTTTTTTTCCCCCCACACAGCTTATGGACAAGATGAATTATACATGAGATACCAACTTTGGCTACAGTATTCAAAGCTGCAAGCCAATGAGGGATTACAGAAACAGACACGCTGGTTCACACCAAACAAGGAGTCCTTCCAGAAGTGGGAAATGTGTATTTAATTTATCAGCAAGCCAATGAACATGCAAAAGGAGCCTCTCTGACCTCAGAACAGATGCTGACATGAGCTCTACACTGCAAAGTTTTCTAAACAATCATTTCCTGAGCAACTTCCACTGATGTCAGAATTAAACCAGCAAATAAACAGAAAAGCTAAAAAGGAACACCATGCTTACTTCTGAAATATCAAAGACATACCATTGATAATGGTACACAGATTCAACAGCTAATACCATATATGTAGCCCAAATTCTCTTGTCCTGTTCCTGTAATGTCAGTGGACAAGACCCTCTTTACGTGCAGGAAAAGTGCTCTTTCTATTCAATGGCTTTTGACCATTTACTTTTTAATACTCTCTTGACCAGGAAATGTTACTTGTAGAATTCCTTGACAATTCTGTTAAAAAGAGTTTCTTAGAGAAACTCAGGTGGTCTTTGCAGCTGATTTTATTTCCAATTTTTTAAGTTTTTGGGGCTTTGTTTGCTTTGGTTTGGGTGGGTTGGTTGTTTTTTTTTTGTAATAAAGTAACACAGTAAGACTTACAGATAGAAATTTTCTATGTTTTCACTTTAGAATATGAAGATCTTTCTAGCCTGTACACCTGCTCTGTAAAACTACTTTCAATACTATAAAAAATAGCTATTTTTCTCAGTTGTTTTTTGAAATCATGGATCACACCTCAGCATTTCTTTTCAGCTCTTCTGCTTCAGCTTCTGAATACTCCATGTCCAGAACATCCTCATTCCCAGAGTCTTCATCAGAGCCAACGCTGTCCAGGAGAGAGCTGTTAAACTCTAGATAGCAAGGAAACAATGATAACTGTGTGAGAAGCTGTGGACCACACAGGAATTCAGAACAGGTTGAAGTGTATCTACCCACATAAACAGGCAAAATGAAATTTCAAGCTTCATTTTCAAGGAAAACGGGGGATACTGGAATTTCCAAGTAAAAGCTTTTGTCCTTTTCCAACTTGTTGGAGCAACAGTTAAATATCTTGGAATTAATTTTAGCACCATCTCCCTCATACTTTTCCAAAAGGCAATGACAGCTGGGTGATAAAAGATCAGTTAACACCCAATTGGCTCTGGAGCAGCAGTGGGCTGCAGACAGGACAGACAGCAAAAGAAGGACAGCCAGTCTGGTCGGTGAACTGCGAGTTCCTGCAACGAGAAGCTATGAATTACAGTTTTAACTATAAGTTGCACTAACAAAGCGCATTTTTGAATTTAAACTGGCATCAAAATGCTACTGCTGGCAGCAGGCATCTTTTCATTGTTTTCAATGGTAAGAAGGCTGCTCACCACAGGAACTTCCAGTTTGCTTGGCTGAGCAAAATGCAGGCAGCTTTCTGTAAAGAGCCGGAAGGCACCACTGCTCCCTGTACATGCTGTTCCAAACTTCCCGGGGTTCTGCAGCTACCCAACTAATTTAAGATTTTGTACAGTTCTCATTAGGAGAAGTAGCTATGCTTTCACCAGTTAAATTAAAACTATGGAGTCCCGGGTGGATGAGAAGTTGAGATTAACAGGACGCTGCTCAGGAATTTTTTCTCATCTGTTTTCAAGAGACTATCACGCCAGCTGTGATGGAGTCGTTTTGCCAAAGAGATTCTCACACTGTTTGTCCTGTTAAATCATCAGTCACTGGATCAGTATAATCTTCTTGGGAAATTTATAGATGACTCCCTTACTTAGGGGAATCCTTTACTGCTGCTTTCCATACTTATTTGGGCTGTAGGGTAGAGTACAGCCTAAAAACACAGCCACTTTGGTAGGTCTGTGCATGAAGCACATGGCACAGGAATTGCTAAATGCCACTACACCAACACTGCCAGGATGACTACTAGTTTTTTGCTTATGGCATCACTGGGATCCCTCGTAAGACAAATGTGACTAGCTCTGCATTCAAGATTGTGTACATCTCTCCTTGAACAACTGCTTCCTGATGCCTTACAAACAGGATAGTAGCAAGGAAATGCTCATGTGTAAGCCAGTCAAGGAGATGAAAGATCTCTAGCCTTGAATTCATCCTGGATATGAATCAAGGAAAACCTGAGAAGGTCACTTCATCTGCCAGAGCTCAGGGTGAGGGATGCCTAGGCAGCATTCAACTTACTTCTCTTCAGGAGCTGACACAGGTTCATCCAGCAACAACTGAGGACCTTTAAAAGCCCCTGAGCAACTACAAGTATCTTAACACAACACTTTATTATCCCTCCCTCTCCCTCTCTGGAGCAGGAATTTTCTCTCAGTTATGCTTTGCTCTGCCAGATTGTATGAAATCACTCACATGCCAGCCTCACACAAATGTTAAACAGTGCCTGAGGAGGCCTACAGCACTGTCTGGGCTTGGAGGAGACAGATTTGGGTTTCTTTTTGTTTTGGGTTTCTTTCTTCACCCCAACAGCTATACCTTGCAGTGAGGTCTGTCCCCCTCCCATTCCATATCTGATAGAAACAGCACTGATTCCTTTTTCCAGGCAAGGCTAGGGCATTCATTAATCAGCCCTAAAATACCAATGCATTGTTACCAAGTAACAAATAATTCTTATGTTCTGACTAGGGCCATCAGCATGCTGGCTTTGCCGGGAATGCAAAGTTTCAAGATCCACTGTGCTTTCTCTAAATTAATATTATGCATTAACGTATATTATATGTGTTGCTTATAATATATTATACATATCTGTCTAAATATCTCTATACTTAACTAAAAACTCAAGAGACTGAAGTAAGTAATTTTTCAGCTTAAGTTTTTCCTGGCATTTGCTTTCACAACCAAGAACAAGAAAAACTGTCCTTGAGCGCCAAACACAACAAAGCACACACCAAAAGAACATGAATCCCAGCTGTCTTACTGACAGTCAGGAGCTGCACTCATACACACATATCAATTTTCTCTCAAAAGCAACATGCTGGAAGAACTTAAATAAGTTTCACCTTGTAGACTTAATTCCGTGGCTCGTTTGAGGTCATCATCCTCTTTCTGTTCTCGTGCCTCCTAATGGGGAGAGAACAAAACTTAGCTCATTGAGACATTTCACTGTTTAAAATTCTTGCAGTGCTCTTTTTCCATTGAAACTGTGCTGCTCTGGTTTCTACAACAAACTTGACATTGTAAATTAAAGGTTCTGTGTGAAGGAATGTTTGCAACCACCGAGAGTCCAATGTTCCTGTGCAACAGAACCTGGGACAAACCTTCATTAAGCCTTGTCAAAGCTCCTGAAGTTTGGTATGCAGCAGAGCAAGTCTCCAGTAACACCAAATGCTTTCCCTGGATCGTTAATTTGAAAAGCATCTGAATGAATTTGCAGCCCTGTGCTCAGGAAAGCTGTCACTTACACACAAAGCTCCTCACACTTTGGGAAAATTTAGTCTACTTCTGACCAAAGCCAGCTGAGGACATGGTCATTAAATCCTGACAGATTTTGTTATTTTTAATTTTTATTTCCATTTGAAAGTGGAACCAGTGGTTCTATGTAACAGGTGTAATCCACAAAGGCAGGATGCAAAAAGACACCACTGAACAATCAGGTATTAAAAATATTACCATGACCAAGCAGCAAAGAAACCTCAAGTCAAAAGACACTTCTAATGTTTGGATAATATCATGTCCCTATTCCTCCCACCACTCTCGAAAGCCCAGAGCTATAGCAAGCCAGTCAATAATATTTAATGAGCTAGCTTCTTAATTTAGGGTTTGAGTGCTTTCAGCACATCTGTATGCAGCACCCAAACTATGTATTTCAAATCAAGATAACCAAAGTTACTGCATTTCCATGCCCAAATCATCAGAATAGCAGATTTTTGCTTCAGAACTGTAGCAGAAACACACTCAAAGGGCAGTTTTACATCATTAGAGTAAGGTCTTTTATCTCACTGTTTCTAAAGGATTTTGGGAATCTTTGTTAAAACTACTCAGCATTGATGAATCAAAGCTACATCTGGCATGGAACATACCAACCAGCACCTCATAATGAGTAATGGGAGAGAAAAAAAATCCAAGAGCCATGGAAACATCAGCTCTCATAAGGAAAACCATGACAGCTTTGGTATTAATAGAGAGCAGACAAGGGCACCTATTTAAAGGAAGACCTGGCTAAGTGCTTGCTTTGTTCTATGCTGCTTGGTTAAACTTGTAGAAATCAGTTACAGGTCATGCAATCCAAATGGAATACAGATAGTTAGCACACAGCTCAAGAACCCTACTCTTTCCAGGCCTAATTTAAAGAACTTGTTTTCAACTAAATTATTTGGGATCCTTTTTCCACTTTACTAACAGGGAAAGATCATAAAAGCTCAGTTCTTATGTTCTTCACTAAGCATCCCCTACTCACTAGCACCAGACACACACCTAGGATGGACACATCTTTAGCCTGACCTGACATGGCCATTCTTAGCCTTGGCTTTGAAACCTGCCTCCTTGACATGACACACTGCAAGAAACAACTGCCAGAGAAGCTAAAGGTGGGCTGGGATCTTGATGTCAGAGAGGAGAGTTTAGTTGAGGTTATCACTGTTTTTAATATAATGTGACAAAGCAGAGCATAGGGGGCTCTGAGAACTCTGTGGGTCTGTGATATGATGGACAGTTTTCAAAGCACATACAAAATGTGCCCAGATGTATTCAGTGTCATCACTCTACTGACACTGGAGCTTGAAGAAACCCAAACCCTTTTCCATCTGGTTATCTCAGAAAAAGCAGAATAATTCCTTCGCAGTTACTGCCTGAATGCAAGCTTTCCCTTTAGCTTTCAAGTTTCCAGTGTTGGGAAAGACAACTTAAGGAAGGAAACTATTTCTTACTTGCTCTTGAAGGCTTTGAGCCAGTGCCTGCTGAAGTTCTTGTTCTTCCCTCTCTCTCTCCATATCGTACTGCTGCAGCCAGTCAACCTCCCCTTGGGAGCCTTCTGGAGTTTTGTTTTCCTTATTCTCATCAAAATCTTTAGTTATCTCCGTGAAATTGGCAGGACCTGAGGAATCACAAATGACAGTTTATACTTTTCTGGGTCTTCTGTTTGTTACCACCTAAGTCCTCTTTAAATCACCACAATCCTTGCAGCATAGTGACATCTATTGACAGGGAGCTCACCTGCCATAAAACACCCACACAAGACTCAAATGGAAAAAGCTCCAAAGCACAGTGTTATGCTCATTTTAACTGGTGCACAGTGAACCATTTGATTAATCCCTGAACCCGTTCTCTTGTTAGCCTTTTATGTTCACTCAGAAACGGAAGTTTAACTGCAGAAGCCACACACCACTAGGTTTCTGCAGCCATGAACCTGAATTTCTCTACAAGAAACCACGGATTATAAAAATTTGCATTGCGTATTATACCTCGGAGTACTACCGATGAAGCCACAATAAAAGCCAAACCAAATGCAAGATGAAAAAAAGCACAAATCTCAAGCACTGTTTAAATGTGCTACCTTTAGCTTCAGCTAAGGGCCTCAATCTCGTGAACACTATGTACAGCTTTAAAGGTGCATGAAGATTATAACTTTTTAGTTCACCTTTGAAGTAAACACTATGGCAGAAGTGCTTTATGAAACATGTGAAATGAACATTCATTCAACTGCTGCATACACTCCTGCAGTTGCAGGACACTTTGACTCTAGCTTGTAACTAAGAAAGTGTCAAGACCTGCTCCAACAGCTATCAGGCAGCAGCATGTGAAACTTCATGGTTTTGTCCTGTGCAAACTTCAACATCTGCTGATTAACAGGACAATATAAGCTGCTTATTAACAAGGATAATGTAAGTCTCAGTATCTGTGAACCCTTAAACACAAGGCCAACAGCACCAGAACCATAATCCATCAGTCTAATCCTTTCAAGATGAAAAAAAACCCAGAATTACATGACCTTTGAAAACTTCCAATATAAGAAGAAATACAGAACTTACATTAAAAACATACTTTTTGCTTAAGAGTCACAAAAGAGCCTTCAAATAATTACACTGTACTTTCCAAAGAAAACCTGGAGAGATAGATTTATGTGGCCACATTCTATCCCAAGTCCCTTTCACAACACCATAAGCAACACAAGTTACCGTACAAAAAGGAGGGCACAAAGCAGGCTGATCACATACATAGTATACAGTATTATTCTTATACACCTCCTTCCACCATCGAGGCTGTCAAGGGCTGTCCATTGAAACAAGTGTCATTTTTGGCAACAGTGGGGTGTTCTGTTGTTAATTAGCCTCCTGGCTCTTAGAGGACATGAGCATATTGCTGCTCTCTCTTTCCATGCTGGTGCAATTAAAAATCTGACCAAAAGCATGTAGCATACAATAAATAATAAACCACTTATATTTCCTTCAGCTGGCTAAAGGAAGACTCAACTTCCCCACACTGAGATCACACAGGCTCCTCTTTGTATTTAACCATGTCTCTCTGTCAGAGGCTATTACTCACTTGAGTCTCTTAAGCTTACGAGTCTACTCTCACATAAAAAGCTTTAGAAAAAAAGACAGATATAGTTTAATTCATTAGTAACTACTGACAAAATAGCTGCATTTATGAAAGCATTCTAGTCTTATGCAATGGGAACACTACTACTGTGATGCTCAGGCTACAACAGCTACAGAAATGAAAATATTTTCTGCTTATGGAAGAGTCAGTTCTAGACATGGCCAAATATTTGGAAATTGATTTGTCTGGCACAGGAACCTGTGGAAGCATGTGTTAATCAAGAGAGGAAAAAAAGGAAATTAACCTCGAATCATAGAGGTGACAGACTTAGAAGAAAATACATTTTCATAGTTTGATGAACTAAATGCTTTATACACAGGGAAATGATAAAGTGTAAGCTCCTAAAACTCTGAGCAAGGCAGGCAGTTTCAGCAGTGCACTGGCATCCAGCTCCTATCACCAGCCACTACCAACCTGATGTTATCAGTAACCTGCTTTAGCCCACTGGAGTCCAGTCAAGACAGTTACTTTGCCTTACCTGAGTCTAATACTGTTTTGGGTTTCTCCATCTCCATAGATTCCAGGTTTTCTGGCAATTCCTGAATTTCATCATCTCCAAAACCAGTGTCTGGGCTGCTTGTGGGCTTATCTTCATCATGGCTCAGATTCAGAGAAGCTTCCCTTTTGCTAATCTCTAAGACAGCTGCTAGCAGCTCATCTTCGCTCATCCCATCAAAACCAGCATTACCCAGCTCGGGTTTATCACCCTCCATTTTACTTCTTTTTGAACCCTAGAGATGAATGGAGGGATGATTAAGTGTTTGAATAAACAGGTACATAACATCAGTTTTACATTTCTGTGGAGATTTATTTTTATCAACCCCAGGGAGTGGGAGCTTGGCACTGTCAACATTCAACATAGTTACATGAGACTGAGTGGAGAGACAGCCTTTGTAGCTACAGTTACTCCACAGAAAAATATTTAAATACACACTACAACCAGTTTTTACAGGCCTTGTGGATTAACATACACAAGATAATTCTTCCCTTCAAAACATGTTTCCCCTTTAGGTTCTGATGAATTCTCCAGCCTCTGGCAAGTCAATGCTGAGATAGAAGCAGGGAAATTGCAAGTTTGTTAACAAAGGATGAAGCAACAACATGAGAGCAACTGAACTCAAATATAAGGATGGAAGAATAGCAACTGAAATTGTGCTGGTATAAAGAGCAATTAAAATTAGGTTTCATGCTGCAGATTTGCCATATGAAATCTTGATGTGAGTAGAGGGAGGAGGGCAGGACTCAAACCAAGTAAGAAAACAGTTAAACAGGGAAAAGGGGAATCATTCTTTCCCAAGGAGAATAAAATGATTTTCAATTGGAAGAAAGAAAAAACACCTTAGTCTTAATCTCAATTTTCCTTTTTATAGTTCATTTTCCTAAAGCTGATGCTCATCAACTCCTACACCACGGTGATTTGCAAATAATATAGTAATTTCAATCATTTTGATATTAACTGTTAATCAGGAGGTTAACCTCCCTGTACACATGTTTACACAATTATATTATTTACCATATGCTTAGAATTTCTTTTCCTACATTATGTTAAAAATGAGGTAAGATATTTTCTATTAAAATGTACTTATCCAGGTCTTATTCCAAACTGCACTAGGATGGATCCCAGAAATTTGTTAAAATGAACAAAAATTATATTTTTACTGCTGCTTTTCACTCAAATATAGCAAGCATTTTGTATTAAAACTTTCTTATCAAACAATATTAGCAAATGAATTAGCCAACTAAACTGCTTGTTCTAGACATGCTGCTCTCCAAGAATTAGAAGTGACAAATTTAAACCTCTCTCCTCACAGCTATTAATGCACTGGTAAGTAAAGCAGAGTACCTGTTTTTTAAGCTTTCTGATTTCTCTCTCTGCACCTGCAGGCTACCAACATCCAAACTGGTTTAGCTCTTCAGCAAACCCAAGTTCCAGGCTCTCTGCCAACAGCTACCACTAATTCAGTGGCTGGACTTTAAAGACTTGGCAGCATCTCCACATTATTTGAATACAACTTTTCTACTAGACATTATTTGCATAGATTTTAAATAGCTTAGGCTCTAAGACAGGCTGCTTTAAGTAAGCATTTTTAAGAAGTCCTTCAAACAGTACTTCATCTGCAGAAGCAGAGATCACAGGAATTGCAGTTCTGCCCTGTTTAGCTGGATACCTGCTATTTGCCCCCACCAACCATGCCACATACAGATGCTATTCCAGCTGTTCTCCCAGAGCGCAGGGACATTTTGCAAGGAGTGCCTGGCAAGGGATGTACTGGCCAAAGTGACCACCAAGCACTTAATGCAACCCCATCCACAGCTGTTTAGAGAATCATACCAAGAGAAATGGTGCAGCAACAGTACTGCCACTTCCAAAAACCAGGACCAGGTCTCCCAGGACAACACTGAGAAGGACAGAGAACCTGGTTAATGGTAACAGACAGTTGGTCAGGCCTGTGCTTGAGAAGTGGCCAATATGCATGGCCACAGAATAAAATCATTTATAAGGAATCATCACCACCAGTGTCTCTTTCCCACAACAGGCTGTAAAGCCTGTAATTAATTTGTTATTCAAATCAGTATGCTTTATTCCCACAATTTCTGCACTTACAGGGCTTGTGCAGTAGGAACTACCTACTCTTCCTCACAGACGAAACTCCAGGAAGAATCAGTCAGGACAGTTTGAAATAACTTTTCTGCACATAAGAGGGATTTCAAAGACAAGCTTTCCTTCCCCCAGCAGCAGCCAGGCATAGATGTGCCATGCAGGACAGCAGTCGCAAGACCTTCAGCAAGGGGTTTTCTGTGTTTTCCCACAGTAATCCATTCCATTCCTACATATCCTGACCATCAGGAAGCATCCCCTAATATTTAATCTAAAAATTATTGTCTGCAATTTAGTCTATTACTTCTTGTTCTATCCACCACAGGCACAGAAAACAGCTCAAGTGCTTCTATTAACTTCTTCCCCTTCTTTGAAGACACAAGCCTCGCTTACATTTTTCTTTAAACTAAGGACCAAACTGAAGACCACTTGCCTGCTCTTTCTCTCAAAATCTTCCTTTCTAGACCTCTGACCATTCATGTTCCTTTCCTCTGGCCCCTTTCCAGGTAATCTATAATTTTTTTCAGTCCAGAGCTCAAAGATGGATACAGAACTCCAGCTAAAGCTCAATTCTGAGGAAAAAAGGAGGGTTACTTCACACAATGTGTATGTAGGCTATGGCTCTGTCTAGATACTTCTACTTTGAACCTGCCTGACCTTGGGATTGACTGTCACCTTTCATGCCCTTTCTGAAGGCCCACTGCTTTCCCAGCTGTTCCCATCACACATTTATAGTCAATTAAACCTGATCAGACTATCGCCTTTAGCCTGTTCCAACTGAACAATCTCTCCTATTTCTATGCAGATTTGTCAAGATCATTCTTTTCTGTAGTTCTGAGCTTCATCAGAACTGGCTTCACCAAACTGGTAGCTCTTCCCAGCTCTGGATCTTCTAAAAATTTAATACTCAGTATCCATCATTTATTAAATATTGGGTCAGGATCCTCCCTTGGTTTGATTTTCCCATCAGATCAGAAACTGTAAATATCTTCCTCTTGTTACCTACTGCCATTCATCCAGATTTACACCTGTCCCTAATACCATAATCAAGGCCATAAAGCCTTTGCTTGATTAAAATAACCCTACAAGCATTGTCAAAAACTTCAGGGAAGCAAAAGCTTTATAGAAGCAGAGATGCAGGGAACTTGTCCTAAGCACTAGGCCTGCACTCTTAACAGAAGAAAGTGGAACTGCAAGATAATCCTCTAAGCTGCTTCTGGCTCCCTTCTGGGTCATCATTTCTTCCCACACAACTCATCTACCTGCTAATACACTGCCCTGACAGAGGCAAAAAAAGTATCTTGGCAGCATTAACACTAGTAGTCACAAGGAAAAGCTCAAAGGCAATTTGAAATTAACTGCACCATTACAGCAATGAACTTGGTCTCTTCACACTTCTAAGTGTCTGCCTCCTAAGACTGTTAGTTCAGATTCTAAAAGCATTTTAAAAGCCACACTTGAAAGAGGACACAAGATTGGATGTGCATGAAATTCTCTCAACTGAATATTTTGCTTAGCCCAACTTGTACTGCATCTAATTTAATCAAGGGCTTTGGTGCATACTTTTATTGTTGACAGCATATTACACTTCAGCCTAGGAACATTATTAGTGGAAGTTACCCAAAGGACTGACCAAACTGCTAAGCAGCTGGTATACATAACCCGAAATCTCAAGTTCAATTGCAATGCAATTACCTCTGTTCCCAGTGGGAACCCAAGACAACTGCAGAGAGAGGTCAATTAGCAAAGCACTCCCTTCTGGCATTGCAGTGCTAATTAGGAGGAAAAAAAAAACCCCTCATCTGACATCAATTTCACTCAGTTTATGCTAAAAAAAAACACACAGCAAACATGAGCACATACAGGATCTAGTACATGAAAGTTTATGGGTTTTTCCCTTACCTTTTCTGGCTCTTCTTGCAGTTGTTGCTGGTCTCTGCTCTGTATGTTACATAACCTTTGGCTATGGGCAACAGAGCGTTTCAGTGGCTCATCATCACTGTCAGAATCTACACAGAGTGCTGCAGAGCTCTTTGACTTGAAAGTGTATTTTCTGTAAATTAAAAACACGGCTATAAAGCTTCACAGCATCTCAAAGTAACTGTTGAGGCAGTGCTTTCACACTGTTCAACTGGGGAACAAACTGCAACAACTGACAGTGACAACTTATTAACATGGCTGTCAAGGCTTTCAGAAAAGCTTTATTTTATTGAGTTAACTGACATATCTACTTGAAGCCTTACAACATCAAAAGTAAGTGTGTGGCTCTTGCTTTTAAGGCCAAGGATTCTGCACTTTATTACCTCACAATCCCAGACTGAACTCATTTGAGACAAGGCCACATTAACACACAGAATTTGGCATAAATCATTTGACTTGAGTTTTTTAAGTTGGACATGGGACTTCTCAAAACATTACCCAGATATAAAAAGTAAAAATATGCACCAGTTTCTCATTTTTCCTGTTTGCTCTTCCATTAAGATAATTTATTGCTTCTTCAGAAGACAAAGGAGTCTGGGGAATTCATGATTTCTGTTTTATTAGTAAATCTGGTCTTTAAGCATCCCTCAGTGCAAAACCATGCAGTGTGATATCACATTTTTCACAGTATCAAAAACTGGCTCTCTCATCTTTGCAAATAAACTTCAGGAATCAAGCACCTGTTCCCAAAACACCCATTTCTGCTCCACAGAGTCAGAACAAAGAGCTGGATTGCAGAAGTAGAAATAATTTTGCTTCTTAAACTAGGCAAATTGCACCATTGATGTTAATTTCAGCTACCATGTAACACCAGTAAAACTGAGATATGAAAAAAGACAGTAGCTGAAATAGTTTACAACATAAAAACCAGAAAAGAACTAGAAAATCTAAAAATGCCTTAGAAACTATGCCACAAAACCCCAGGCAATTGGACTTGGACATTTCAGAGCTATAACTCACCTACAAGGTGTGGAAGTGCTTACAGTACAGGAATTCACCATTTGGGAAGCTTTCAATGGACGGGAACTATTAAAAGAGCAAAATATTTATTGCAGTAGTTACAGTCTTTAAAAAAAATAAGGTATTTACTTGTCTGCTATGCATGCAAATCCATGACCAAAAGAACAAGCAGAATACCATTATGTACTTGCTAATTGCTCAGATTTACAGTAATAGCTTCATCACACTATAAATAAACAACAGTTGTTCAAAACCATGTATAATCCTTTAAACTTGATTCACTTCTTGGTGATGCACCCTCAGGGACCAGCTCACAAATTAAAGGCTCTCGGCTCCCATGTCAAGACAACTCATTCCTTTTTATTTTATTCCCACCAACACTTGAGTTCCTGCTCCCAAACCACAGTCTCCTGCTGCTGTCTGGATCAGCCGGTTTTCTGGCATATCCCACATCTTAATTTCTCCTGCCTTACCTAGATTCCTCTGAACCAACTTCCTGCCCCATTTACTCCTTTCATGGCTCCTCAAAGTCCATCACTATCATCACACATCTATCAAACAGATGGTAGCCACTGCAGAAATCTTTTCTAATCTTCCCCATAAACCAGGGCTGCTTCTCTCCAGCCTAGTTCCCTCCCACTCCCTGGTCAATCACAATGGTTTCCATGACTGAAAAAACAACCCCAAATAGTAGAAAGCCACTTCAAACCTATTTTCAAGTATTGCTGCTCTGCTTAGCATAAACTCTTTGTTGTGTTTGAGATTTCTACTGTTGAAACAAATTCATGGGAAACATCCACTTAGATCTCAAAACACCACTAAACACTTGGCACAACACCTGGCACACTGCTGAGCTTATGCACCAGATGTGTCCTAGCTCACTATGGATACCCTGGCTGTGTCACCCAGCAGACTTCAGGAGACCCAAGGGTTTCTTGTTCCTTATTCTGCCACACGCTTCTTATGTGACAACTGGCACGTTTAATCTCTGTCTCAGGTCAGGCAGATGTACAGAAATAATAGTCACAGGGAAAAGGAGAGAGTACTTCCAGCATGCAAAATGCTCAGATACTACAGTGGCATAGGAAAGACAATGAAAAATTAATGACAGCACAGGAAGTGCAAGTGAAAATTAGCAGAAAAAGATAGGATGTTTTGTCTTCTAAGCAGAGTTAGAGTGCTCTGAAGGGAAAGGTAATCTAGATTACTTTGGACTGAAAGGCCTACATTTTAAAATTTATTAAGTGTTCTTACAAAGAATATGAAGTTATTTTCAAGGACAGTGAAGAATATTATCTTACCAAATATTCCCTAGATTATGCCCAACCATCTCTTCCTACTGCTTCTATCATGCTTCCTTTCCAAACATGTTCTTATGACAACAGCATTACAAACTAGCAGCACACGTCTGAAGCTGCATAATTGCAATCTTTTCTTGCCCAGACATCCTCTGGAGGAGATCTGACAAGTGCCCACCTTGTGGCATCCATGATTAACACAGCAGGGACCAAAGCTGTACACTTACATGGCAGAATGGACGCTCCATCCCAGCGTCAGTGGCAGCCTGGTGCTTTCTGTACAGTGGGAAAGCAGGGTTAGGTATCTTGGAATAACCACCTGCTGCCCGACTTTATGATTGAGAGACAATGCTACATTGAAGCTGTATCGTTTCAGATGAAGAATAAGGACCCTGAGAGAGATGAGAGAAGGACAAATGTTAATCTCAAGACAGAAGTCAGAGAAAACCTATTCAAAACCCAAGTAAGCTTTTTTTCCCAAAGGCATTCACCTGAGCAAACCAGATTATTACTTTGGGGTGGTAGGCAAATGCTGACCACCTCTTATCTGCAAGACACAGGTGCCCCTGCTCATCACTCAACTTGTGCAATATTAACATTCCAGAATATATTTATTGTATCTGCTTCTTTCACATCCCAGAAACCCCAAGAAAAGGGGAAGGGGAAAACTCAGTCCTCCTTGTGTAATGATAGGGAGGAAGAAACAAGTTCTGCTGAGGGTTTCCAAGTGCTTCTTTAGAGCGAAACAGAACAATGGCATGAAGACTGACTGCAGGTGCACCTCTCTCCCACACTGACCACTGTACACACTGTCCTGCTCATTTTCCCAGCTTTACTCTTCAAGGGATTTTTGCTTGCACTTCTGTAACATATGCTTCCAGGAAGGAGAGGAACAGGTGTCAACGTTTACCTGGGAAGCCTGTTGAACTTGTGTGTGACAACAGCAGACTTTCCATTGCACTTCTCACAGGAATACTCAATCTCCTCTGCCTGTTTAAGGGAGCAGAGAAATTACTTGTGGAACAAAAGAGAAATCAAACACATCTCAACCAAAAATACATCACATCTGCCACACAAACTCTTCAAAACAGGAGTAACCACTTAAATGTATAACCATCTTCAACTTGACCTAGTAAGAGGGCATCTAATAAGAGGACAGGCAGCAGACCTTAAAATTTAACATCACACCCACTAATACAGGTGGAATTCTTCTTGCAAGTCTACTGGAGACCAGTGAATTAGCCACCATTATGACACAAATTAGCTTCTAATGGGAGGAGACAATCTTATGAGGTTAACAGTTTTCTCTCCCATTCACAGGATTTGTTTGGATTGGGTTTTTTTTCCCCCCAATAGCCTATGGTTGAGGATGGTGCCACTAAATTTTCTCCCTCTTGTTCAAAAACTCTGCTTTGTTCCTCAAAAGCTATCTTCATCTAAACTTACCAAGGGTATGTTACAGGAAGCATCCCCTTGCTGAAATTAGATAACTTGCCCATCAAACATTCCTACAGCCCTTTACCTCAAGTGAAGTCAAATTACAACATTACAATTTTAGGATTTTTTTTAAATCCTAAGAGCTCCACCAGCTTTTAGAAGAAAAACCACGTCAATTATTCTCTCTGTTGAAAGTACTATCTATACAGAGAGGAAAAAAAGTTTGTCTCAAGATATGACAAAATAAAATAGCCATTCACAGACGCAGGCTCATTTTTAGCTTTCAGAAGCTTCACCTTGAAGCTCTACTTACAAAGTAAGCATCCACATATTACAGCTATTTATTTTTTTAAATTATTGTAACTGCATGACCTTTTTCCTCCATGCTAATTAAGGCCTGTACACAAGTTGTTAAAGCATCCTGTGCAAGGAGAGGTAGCAATTCCTGAGTGATTATCCCAGTCTGACAGCCTCCCTTCTCTCCTCTGTATCTGTTTACACCTGAACTCTTTCTTCACAAAATTGGGAAGTTTACCTATTTTACAACAGTTAATTTCTGCACAGCATTTTACAATAAAAACTTCCACATGCTGTTAATGGACAAACCTCAAAAAAGTGCAATGCTATCTCACAAGCCCGCAAATCACTGTCATAGAAACTAATCAGCTGTACAATCTGAATTTCCATATGGTACATAACCTACACACACTCCACAATGCATTAAAAAATCCCCTCAAAGTACGTACTCGGAAAAAGAGGTCAAGAGAATCCTGGATTGATCGGGAAGGAAGGAATTTCTTCCTTCGAGGAAGGTCAATGGAGAGGTCATTAAACTGTTCTCGTTTAGTGACTGTTTCACCACACCTAAAAAAGAAACATGCTTGTGCAAGTCTGAGGAGAAATAAACTTGAAATTTAAGAACACTTGCATGTTTTAGGGTAAAGTGACTTCCCAGTAAATATACACTTCTTGATGATCCTATTTTTTACTCATCAAAATCTAACTGTTTGATGCCCAGGACAAAGCTGGATCTTGCCATTTCTTTCTGACACTTTAGAGGTTGAAACATTTGTGTAAGGGTAAGAACAAAAATGCACAGACTGCTTTGGAGAGGCAAATGATCAGGTGTACAGGAAATCAAAGTGACTGCTATAGCAGAACACATCTTCATTCAGCATTCTTAGGAGAAAAGAAAGCCCAGCCCAGAGTAGCAGAAGGAAAGTGCTAGAAATACTTTCAAACTGTTCTTAGAAGAGTAGAGTCCATCTAAAAAACTAAAACCAACAAAACCCCTTTTCTTCCATTTCATTTTTCTTAGGAAAAAAAAAAAAAAAAGACCCTACTACAGTCATTTTTCTTCCATAATTATCATCTGGATGCACTTTACTTTTAATTGTTCTGTGGCACTAATTGAGTATACACAAACTATTATTCCCCAAATATCTGTGTTCATGAAAACTCTGTGGAATGAAACATTCCCATATGGAAATCTGCTGCACAGGTCATACAAAATCAATGGCCAAACATACTGGTTTACACCTTTTTCTGCAAGAACATAGAGAGACAGAAGAAAATGCCATTCCATGGAAGCCCTTAGATCAAATTAAAAACATGGCTTCCCCTTTTTTCTATTTTTTTTTTTTGAGAGGAAACATTACTTGGCTGAAACCCCCTTTTCTCTCTATTCTCATACAACTGGTACACAAAAAGCAAAGCACAAAGGCTTTCCATTCAACATGCAATGAAGAACTAGATTATGTGAAACAGTTTGAAGAAGGCCTGCAGCAGCAGATAGTGTGGTATGAAGTTTACAGCATTTCAAGACAGAGTATTTTTCTAAATATCTAGCTTTGGATAAAACATAGTTCTTTATTCTGGTTACAACCTGCAGATGAGGTCAAATGAGATGGGAGCACCTCCTAATCTTTTAGGATAAGTGTAAAAAAAGCTGTCAAGCACACTTACATTTTGCAAATGATAGAATGCTGGACCTCAAACTCTAGGTTACTGATAACAGGACACGTATAAACTTTGGTGGCTGAGAGGTCATCAGAAGCACGTCCTGGTGAGTTATCCTCATTAGGGACTGGCTCACTCTTCCAAGTTTTGTTTAACTTTTCCATGTCTTCCTTCAGCTGATCCAGACACTGGCTCAAGAACTCATGTGCATCCTAGAAACAGGGCAAATGCAACGAAATGGCTTTGTACTACTTCATTCAGTATTTTTCACAAACACACACAGACTGAGGAAATTATGTTTAGTTCAATGCATTCAGTAATACTGAGGCAGTTCTGTTCTAACATCATCACTGCCATTCAACCAAAAGTCACTGTCAAACACAGCTGAAGCTTGACAGGTGCTCAGTGCAGTCCAAACAGTGAACAAAATGCACGTAACTGTTTCCAGACAATGATACTTACATTCTGCATGTACCCAGAAAATCTCTCTGCAGTAGCTGAAATGGCACTTTTCACCTTCTTGAGCAGCTCCTTCTTAACCTCAGGGCTGCAGACATCCTTTTTAGCAAGCAGATGGGCAAAACGTCTGCAGAAGTCAAGGCAATGAAACACTGGTTGGTTTTCCAGGACTTTAGAGAAACATAACAGAACTCATGATACCTTATTTCAAGAGTTCCTAAAAGCTTCTCTCCTGTGATAAGTGGTTCAGGGGTTCTGTATGAAAATATCCCACATATAATTAAGCTTTTCCATTTCAAGTACTTCAAGATCTCATTTGACGCCATCAAACAGCACTCAAATGAACAAAAAAAAACCAATCCACAATCTTTTAAGGTAAAGAGAAAAGCCTTATAAAGCTCTAAAAGCTAATTTCTGCTCTTTTACAGTGAGGAAAAAACAACTCAATGCTTTTTGAAAACATTTATACTGATGGGAGATATTATATCACACAGTACCAAATGAGGTAACACAAAATCACTAAATACAACTTGAATGGTCAGAATAGTTTCTATTTGTGTTTAATTTTTAAACTTCCACTCATTTTCAAGCCTTACTTTTTTCAGCAGGAAAAACATTACAACAGGGAAAAAAAGCTGTAGGAAAAAGAGCCATGAGAAGTTCCCTGGTTCAAGCTAGTGCTTCTGTTAGCTTTGCTGCAAAACTTTTGAAATTAACTTTACCTGTGCCTCTCAGCTACTGTGATTTAGTTCCCTTTTACAACTGCTTTACAATTTCACAGGACATACACACCAAATACATTCCAAGCACATGCTTCAGTGATGCTACACAGGAAGGTGATAGAAGATGTCACATTCCATGACACAAAAAAACCCCAACCCAAAGACAGGGAAAACCTGTATAATCCCCTGGCATCCCAAACCCAACAACTAATACTCAGTTACCCCAAGAATCTGATCAGTTTACTGCAGCTTGATGAGTTTCTGCTACTCTGCTGAACTCCAAGAACAGTGTGTGCTATCCTAGCCCTCTGCAGCTGCTCAGTGAAGTGTTAGGAAACCACAGCACAGTTGACAAGCAATCACTGATCAACCAGAAAAAGAGTCACCAGGTTAAATGATACAGCCAAACCAAGAGAAGACAAAGTAGATGCTTTGAGTATCAACTCTGACTTGCACAGGATCACACACTGCCCATTAGGTATATGGAGCAGAACTTTCAGAGTCTTTCTACAAAAATTAGAGAAAGGACATTTCAAGAGGCACATGGAACAACCTCTGATCACAAGCAGTGTAGAAAGAGTTCCAGACGACACGTCAAAAAGAGAAAATTACCTCAAAAGATATAAAAAATGGTGAAACAGAATCACAAATGGTTCTGATATTCCTGCATCTTATTTAGTGACAGAAAAGAAATGAGGTGCAAAAGAGAAAATATAATAAAAATCCTGAATGGCTGAATTTAGAGAAAGATTAAATATGTAAAACTTCAACACTTTCCACAGCTACTAAACAAAAGTTCCCATATATCAGGAGAAGTTAGTGATCAGCTTAAACTCTCCCTGGCAAAAGTTTTTAAGAGAAATTTTTCAGCATCCAACTTATTTGCAATTTCTTACATTTTCTTCTGAAGCATTTCACTCTGCCACTAGAAATACAGTAAAAGAATGCCTGTAACTCAGTATTATAAGTTTTAAGAGCCATTTTCCTATCTCAAAACTAAAGCTCCAAAATACAGAGACCTCTAGGATTACTTTTATTATCTATACAGGCAAATGACCTTCTACAAAGATGCCTCAGTATTACCAAATCAGTTGCTCAGTAATGAAGGAGAAAACAGCTTTTACAGAAAGTGAATTTTACCTGATAAGTGCATTGAGTGGAATTTTTTTCCATGGGATACCCTGTTTGAGCAAATCATTAGCAAAAGACTGAATTGAAAACAAGGACTGTAGAATAGCATTCATATAGCAGGTGTTTCCCAAGTTTGAAAACCTGAAAAAAAAAAAAGGAAAAAAAATTGAATACTTTGTGTCTAATGGTCAATGTGCAAACCTGCCAAAGTTAAACACAGCACTACTAACACACAGGATATTCACCCCAGCCACTCTCCACAGAGTTTCTTACTGGAGCTGTTCTCCAGTCCTTCAGTCTAAACTGAAAACTCATGGGAGGCAGCATTTATCAGGAAAGCATCCATGAGTTCCTACAATCAAACTTTTAAAAAATGTGTATATATACACACACAAAGACTGAGAAATGAACCATCATTAAAGGAACATGAATTACCTGAAATTATTACGTCTCTGAAACTCCCAGGAAGTTAATTCAAGAATACATATCCGCCAAACTAAGAAGAGTGTTCCCTGCCTCAGTGTTCATTAATTTCAGGATTATTTTTAATTAAATAATTATAACAAGAATGTACATGTCATGCTGATCAAAGTATGCGTGCTAGATAAAGAAAATTAAATTTACCCTTGCAACTGTTGTTGAGGATGGGTGGAAAGGGGCACTCGGGGTTTGTTCCATCCTGTGTAATCTTGATTAGATCTCATTTTTTTAACAGAAAGAGGAGCAGGCTGAGAAAGGAATCCCAGGCTTCTTTTGGCTGAAGAGGTCTGGCTGGATACACTAGACCTAGAAACATAAAAGCATAAGGAGGGTAAGATTTGTAATGCTCTGCCTTAAACAGCTACAGTCCGAGACACTGGAATTGCAGCACTACAGAAGACAAGGACTGGTAAAGTCATACAAGATAACTGGAATGCATCCCAGTGAAAAAGAGGTGTGACAGAGAACACTTCCTTCTAGAAGGGTTAAATTTCCTTATATCCACTGGTGTGCACACAGTATAACCAAGTCTTTGGTCTTATAAACATTTAATAATTTCCCGCACTGTATGATGAGAGGAATGCAGTACAAATAGCATGAGATTGCCATTCCCAAGATATGCTTAAAATTCACATCTGGGCCAGAGTCTTCATTTTCAGTCTCTTGTTCTTGTAACCTAATCACTGTGGACCTCAATTCCTAACATTTAAACATGGACAATGCTTCTTTTCTCCCTTGATCTTGTATCTCATCTATCAAGTGCAGAGACCATGAGTCTGACTGCACAGCACCTGACAAAGAAGAATCTCAAGCTCAGCAAGATTTAGTATTTGCTAAAATGCTGTTATTAAAATATAGAATTGCATGCCATTTATCTGCTTGGGAAAAATGAACCAGGGGTTCAGACTTAACTTCCAGAGTTTATATAGAATTTGAACTATCTAGAGTCATTCACAACAACTATACCAGACTTGAGTGGATTTTACAAAGTCTTTCTATTGCAAGCAGTAACTAGCTTGTAGATGTAAGCAGG
The DNA here is from genome assembly GCA_013400175.1 of Phainopepla nitens. Classification (NCBI taxonomy): domain Eukaryota; kingdom Metazoa; phylum Chordata; class Aves; order Passeriformes; family Bombycillidae; genus Phainopepla; species Phainopepla nitens. Next base: position 56,056 of record VXBQ01003150.1, read on the forward strand.
GCAGTTGAAGACACACTGAAGAACTGGACTATGCTCCTGAAGGAAAAAAACCCAAACCCAAAACAACAAAACCCACCACGTTATGCATCTAAGCATCATGGGATCAACACACAGGAAACTGAGGAGCTTAATTCCTGTGAAACAATTGCTATTTAAAGTTCATTCTAGTGAATCAGTCCTACCTGTCCAGGGTGGAACTGCCAGTGGAGTATTCTTTTGAAGAGGACCGACTACCATAAAAAGATGATGACTGCAGTGGTAAAACACCTTTAAAAGAGAATGAAAGGCAGGATATTTTGTTCCAGGTTACACAGCTGTTTTTACAATAAACAACTTGTTGGAAAGTATTTAGGCAAAAGCTTTAAAAATCCTTAAATATTGGTTTCTAGAATTGGTTGGGAGCCCACTAATATATATGCTTAGAAGTAGTAATGTGAATATTAATGATATGTAAGTAAAGGTATGATGGAGTTTAAGGTATTTAATTCAGTCTCCATCAAAACTCAAAGTGCAATGTGAAATATTAAAATGTCATTATCTTAACCATGTGAAAGTTAATAAATCTCTCTCTTGTTCGGAGAAACAAAACACATGTACAGAAAACTCCTGATTTCCAATGCAGTGCTCTCAAAATTCAAGGTAAATATGTAGAAGTGAAAACAGCTTCTCTTCCCACTCCCAATTCCACAGTAAATTACTGTATACTTGGGGCAAAATATGATGGTTTCATTGCTATTGTATCATTGTGACAGATCCTGAGACTCTAATGCCTCAGATGGTGCCACATTAAAAAGATGCTTTCAAGAGTCAAAAAACCCACCTATTACAATGAATCACAGTGTAATTTAGTTTGAATAATGAATAACTGTTTGCTTCTTTTCCAGCTTAAAGTCGTTTGAGCCATGCCACTTTCAGAAATGCAGATACATGCAAGAAGTTTGCAATACTGTTACCAGAACTTGCAGGGATACACAGACTCTAATTTTGACTCTGAAGACAAAACCAGATTTCTATTCAGAGGTAAACATTCACATTACTGGCTGTTCCAGTAACACATTTGTACCATCAGAGATGCAGTACAAAAAGAATGCATCCACCAACATTCCCCCAATAAAAATAACATCTTGAATGCATTCCTCTTTACAAGGAAAGAAGTTAAGTATTTATTCACAAAACTGAAGAACAGTGCTGCTTACTAGCTTATCTACATATTGTCAGTATTTCTGTATTGTCTGTAAAGCCTTGTCCCACAGCAGTATCCAACAGAACTTTGGTACAAACAGGACAAAAGTCCTGGCCCCAACGAGCTCTCCCTGGAAGTTCTGGGGAAGAGATAAAGAAGTAAAAGCAAACAGTACACATTTTAATCACAAAAACCTGCCTAGAGTTCACATGGGCATTAAGAGCAAAGGAAAGTTTTAAAAAATAAATAACAAAGCAAGCAAAAAGGAGTTTACAGAAATCCCCTTCCAAGGGAAAGGGCAGCTCGGAACAGTTTGAAGCTGCTTATTGGAATTTTCAAGCAAGCTGGCTCATGGGCTGGCATCAGCACCAAAGAATAAAGGTCAAGGCCACACTAGAGCAGGACAGGCTTTGAAAATGAAAGTAGGTTACCTGCATCTCATGTATAGCTCTGGAGGAAGCAACAAAGTTAATGGCATAGCAGATTAAGAAAAAACACCTCTGCAGTAACTTGGTGAACTAGGACCAAAGGGGTAAAATCATACTGGTCAAGGCTAGGTAATATTTGGCTTTACATTCATTTTTTTACCTGATGTCCTATTCTCCTCAGCCTGCTTCAGGTTCAATTGTTTCTCTCTGCTACTATTCAAGTACTTCCATGCTGGATCACTCAAGGCTTTATTATTCCTACAGAGAGAAGAGTGGAAGGCAGTGCAGTTATGGAAGATATTTCTGTTCAATATTGTTTTAAAGCATTTCTCTTCTATCACCTTTAATACTTGACCACAAACAGCAGAACTTCAGTCACATGTAAGTTTAACCAACTCATTTAAACAAGCCCTCTTACAATTAAAGCTGATTGCAAACGCATGGACCTTCTTCCAATGGCAATTCCCCTTCATCAGTTTTGTTTTGAGAAGGGTCAAAGCACACATAGTCCACACGCAGTTCTGACATAACTGACAAAAGATCAATGACACAAGATTTGCACATGCCAGTTCATGCAAATCAACTGCTGGAGTAGTTTTATATCTCCCTTATTAACCCTGAAGACACAGCTCATTTCAAGCACCCAATGTATTCAGAAGCTGACTGGCCTGATCCATGCGGCTGAGAGCATTCTTTTCAGAAAAATAAACCTTTACAAATGAACAAGGAACTGAAAATCAGAAACAACTGCTACTTACGTTGAAGAATCATTCTCTTTGGGATAATCTTCACTCATTTCTGAACCAGGGGGGTGTGTTCTTTTCCTCTTTTCACTGATAACAGAAAAATTTGTGGTCATGCTTTCTGAAAGGTTAGTAAATTACCCTCTTCCAACTGAACAGAATTCCTCAATGCTTTCCATGCCCTTTGGACATATATTCTGCAATCTCCACTTTTATAACATACAGAGAAGCATTTGGTCTGCCCAACTCTTAAGCTGTACTTAAAGCTCTAGTGCTAGTACCAGTCAGAGGCTATAAAAATATGTATGAACACCCTGTTAAAAGTAACAGCAAAACTAGGGGAAAATTTATATCCCCTTCTTCCTTCGCAGTGCCCCGAGTTCCACCTGTAGCTCTATAAAGAGCTGAATTTTAACAGTATCATAGTAAGAAGAAAACCCTCCTACCGATTCTCCAACAAGCCTGTCCTGTGAGGGACTGATGATGCAGGAGATGCTGAAATGTTCACCCTGTTGCTTGGTGTTCCAGCTCCAGGAGAATTCTTAATCGAGCCTCTCGCTGGGGTACCCAGCACCTTGCGAAATGGATTTTCCTCCTTACTCTCCACAGTCACTCTTTTGGGAGGAGTCTGCAAAGCCCAAGTGGAGGGGGCCAGGGAGAAAATCCAAGAGCGAAAAAAAGTCTAATCTAGTATTTTCACCACTTTTCATTTGCTACAGTGTAGCATCCAGAAGTGGAGAGGTGCTACTTGTAACAGATTATGATTTAATTAGTGTTTAAACTCTGAAAGTAAGTAAAATTTTGACTGAGTCATACAAGTCCCAAACACGAAACTCTACTGCAGTAACCACTTTCTCTTCTCATTTTCCAATGCTAAGTCAGTTGAACTTAAGTTTTTAAAATCTCCTTCATAAGCTTTGACATTAAAAAACCCAAGGCATGATTCCTAACTATCCCCAGATCAATCCTGGGTGGTATTACAATTAAAAATATTAAAAAGCTGTACTAAACCTCACATTAATTAAAACAGTGCCCTGACCACCTAGGGCCAAACAAGCCCTACAGGTGATGCAATGGAAAGAGGTATTAATTGGTTGACTAAGGAATGTTGGTCAGTTTTAGACTTGAAAACTGAACGTGTCTAATCTCACCACTGTATACACAGTCTCAAATTTTTACAGTGAGATTGCCTTTAAGTAACATATAGAATTTGTTTTGGGACAATGTCAGAAATAGTCTCCCTCAGGGTAGTAATACAAGTATATTCACAGAGATAACCAAGTAAATTAAAGCCAGTAGATACACTGTAAAATCTGGGGAGAAAAAGAAGAACAAAAATATTTTGAAGGAAAACAACTTCTGGGGAAAAGCTCGCGAAATTGACACAAAAATGTGAGCAGAATGGCACAAATCCAGTAACTTTATTCTGATGCAAACCTGGATCAGCTGCTTTTCAATGCACACATTTGGCTGAAGCCTGCTAAACTCATTAAGACCTATCCTGACTAACACATGGTCACATACATGCAAGGTATAAAACAAAGGGAGATTCAGAACTATGTGAGAAGGAACTCTCAGTCATGTACTTTCCTTCTATTTCTTCTCTGCCTAAAAGCTCATATGTAAAAAACAAAGTCTGACTTCCATAGCCAGACACTGACCTTTCTTACTCATACAGAAGATGGTATCTCCTCACAAACAAGATACAGCAATGCCAACCACCCCATAGACATCTATTCCAAGCTCTCTAGATTACAAACACTTTGGATGTAAAATATTTACAGTGCTACTTCAATATACAGTAAGAGAATGAGAGAAGAGAGGAATGGAATAAAATTAGAGAGGAAAAATTTAAACCATTTAACAAACCTGGTTCTCTATGTAAGAGAATTGCCTGTTAGCATCCTTCTGTGTGGCCCTGCTGCCCAGCACACCTCCAAAGCTGCCAGATCCTTGTGAGGGTTTCCCAGCTGACAGAAAAAGTACACAATATTTGATTTGATTGTCATTTAACTGACTGATTTTTACTTGCAAAATATTTAGCTGGAGTTGATTTTGGAAAGGGCATGCTAGATTTCCTGCCAATAGACTACAGTATTCTGAATGCACAGACATAAGCACGTGTTTATGGATATCCCTCATACTGGTCATTTAGCCACTTGGCAGTAAACTTCATATCCTTAAAAAGAACAAAATAAAGTAAGTAAAATGAAAAGCTAAGAGGCTGTGCATGGGCAATTAACAGAAAATAATTCAAACACCAGCACACAATGTAAACAAATCCTGTATGTTTGTCTCTGATTGTTGTTCAGTGTGAGAAAGGCATAAAACAAAAAACGGGGTTCAAGGCCAGAAAGAAGCATTTACAGAAGTGCAAAGAAAGCCAGGAACACAAGGAAGACAAAAGTGCTGAAGATGTGTGCTGGTTTTGGGCGGCAGCAGAGTTAATTTTCTTCACAGTAGCAACGATAGGACTATGTTTTGGATTTTTGCTGGAAATAGTGCTGAAAACAGAGATGTTATAGTTATTGCTGAGCCCTGCTCACAAACAGTCAAGGCCTTTTCTGCTGCTCACATCACCCCTGAGGAAGCAGAGGGTGCAGAGAAAGCCAGGAGGGGACACAGACAGGACAGCTGACCCCAGCTGACCACGGGATGTGCCACACCATGCAGCATCATGCTCAAGGTATAAAGCTGGGGAAGAACTAAGGGAGGCACAGTGAGGGTGTCTGTCTCCTCAAGTCACCACTACACATGCTAGAGTCCTGCTTTCTTGGACATGGCTGAACACCTGCCTGCCCACGGGGAGTGGTGAATGAATTCCTCGTTTGCTTTGCTTATATGCACAGCTCTTGCTTTACTTACTAAACTGTCTTTGTCTCTACCCACGAGTTTCCTCATTTTCACTTTCCTCACTGTCTTCCCCACGCCACTGGGAAGAGTGAGTGAGCAGATGCTTGGGGCTTAGCTGTTGTTTGACATGGTTAAACCACGATAAGATGAGGAAAAAGAAAACACAACACCTCTCCATAACGGTATAACATGATTTACAACAATTGCACTTACCAGTGTGAACCCTGTCTTGAAGGACTGCATCCAAATACATCCGCATCTCATTTGCATCTTTAAATGGCACCTTGTCAATGGTCAGAAAGCTGGTATCCTTCAGTGTTAGCATCAGGCAGCACAGTTTTCTGCCGTTTGGTCGTAAGGTCACAGTTTTAATGTTATGGCTTAACTGAAAACCAGAAAGTGACTATAAGCATAAACTTTAAAAGGCCAAAATGCTTACAAATTCAAACAAAATATTTCCAACAGACAGGACAAGAGGGACTCCCACCAAAATACTTCTCCTTGCTCCACTTCAAGGAAACATTAAAACTCACAAGTCTGTGACCTTGGCATCTGACAGAATCACAGTATAAGGACAGTATCACTATTGCTCAACAGTCTCTAGAGTCCAGGACAAGCTTTCTGAAACTTGCTTTCCTACTGAGTGCGACACTTATAAATGTAAACAAAAACAACTTTATGAAGTCCCATTTAGTGAAAACTTCCACAAAAAGTGCAAAACACAATTTAAGATGGGGAAAGTTGCAAGTATTAAACACAAATGCCCCACTTCACAATTTGCTCCCAGAGGAGACAGATTTCAAATAGCTTAAAAAATCTGCTGAGGGAGAAAGTCAGTAAGAAACATGCTTAGTCTGTATGCAACATTGTAACAATTAAGTGGTGTCAAAACTCTCAGGTGGAGCACAAGAATACTTTTAAGAAGTTTTATGCTCCTTAATAATGCTGATGCTACTTTATAACAACCTTGTTACTTCATGGGAAGACACCTACAAAAACCAGTCCTTGGGGAAAGGTTATACTACGCATGCAGGTTGAGGGTAGCTCAGAAAGACTGAGAGAGTAAAAGACACTCCATGTCCACCAACAAGATCTCTTTTTTTCCTTTAAGATCTCTAGCTTCTCGGAAAACCAATCTAGACACAACAGCAGCTTGTAAGAGGGGCTGGAAAAACCACCTCAATCAGAAACTAAGAGTTTGTCTCAATGGGAACATTACACTTGAAACACTCTGTGCTCAATCCTTGTATTTTGGTTGGTAGGTTTTTTGTTGGGCTTTTTTGTGAGGGTTTTCCTTTTTTTGTGAGTTGTTGGGATTTTTTTAAAAAATGTTAGCTAAAAATATCTTCAAATACCTAACAATTGAATAATAGGCTCCAAGTTTTTCATGCTCTCTTAGAACACTGAGTCCAGTGCAAAGTGATTACAATTACTTCACCATCTCACTGCAAAACAACCCATTTCAACTCAAAATGCCGTCAGAAGACTCCATCCACACTCCTCATGCATCTGTTATGACCCAGTCAGTGTCACAGAGTTTGGGCAGGTGTGGGGAAACAAAGTATTTCTCTTAATACTACCCAGGTCAACTTAGTCAAAGCTTTGAAACATCCCTAAAACATCATCTGACAGAAGAAATTTGATGACACAGCAGTCACTGTAGAAGGAAATATAACGCTGGATCCATCCAGACCTTCCATTACAGAAAGGTAAAATCAGGCAGGGAAATCACTCACACTCCTCTTAGAGCAGCTTGACAAAAAAACAGGGAATGCTACTTCTAAAGCAAGATCATCAGGAATTTGTCACACCTGGAGTGGCATGCCAGCAGCCTGGGGCTGTCTCACACAAACTACCCTCCAGCACAAACCTCCTCTTCTTCCTTCGCTGCAGTCCCAGCTGCATGGGGGTTTATCACCCCCTCCACCAGATCCTGCACTCAGTCCTTTCCCCAGATTTCTGTGAAAACTCTCCACTGAGCCTGCACAGAGATCTGACAAGCGCCAGAGACAGCAGACATGAGAGGCTGGGAACAAAACCTGCCCCTTTGGGCCGTGGTTAGCTGCTCTGCAGGCTCATGCTCCCTGTGGAGGCTCCCTTCGAGCTGCTGTCACACCCCATCACTCATCCAGGCAGAGAGGAGTGTGTGAGAACAGGCACCCCGGGAACGCACCAGGGGAACACAAGACTGCTCTCCTCAGGAGCAACACGGTCCAACATGGATTAAACCAAACCTGCAGCCAGGGCAGCACACAGGAGAAGGCAGAGACTCTTTTCAAGTCCACAGTAACAGGTGGGAACAATCCAGAGTTAACGATTTCCTCACAGCCTTGATTTCAAGGCGACACCAGCTGCCAGATTCTTTGCTGAGACTTTTCAGCACACTAAGGCAGCAAAAACATACCCTTTCAAAAAGAAATGAACTTTTTTTCATAGCATGAAAAATGGCTCAGAGAACAGACTGGTGGTGAACATTACCAGTGAAAAACAAGTGGCATGAAAAAGCAGAAGCCAACATATAGAGCAGCTCAGGCTGTTGAAAAGTTGCTAAGTAAGATGGGATCTTTTTTCTTCCAACTGCTCTTGAGTCATTTACATATTTTTAAAGCAAGTATGTATTTCTCACAGAAAAAGCACTCAGCTTTTGATTTGGGGCATTTTGCACAAAATCTAGGAAGACTGACCTGCAAGCAACTACAGAATGAGAAAAAATTTGGCTGAATATTTCAAGAGAACCTTTAACAGTGATCTGCATTCTGCATTTAAAACCTAAAACAGTAACGATTAATGTTCAGCAAGGTCTTCCAAAAGGCTACAGGCATGTTAACATCATTACACTTCAGTTGGGGAAATAGCTAGCATAAAGTGGTCAGGATTTTCTCCTCTAGAGAACGCAAATGTGCCAGTAACAGAAAGGTCACAGGTTCCAAAAATCCAAAACGTGAATCACGATGCTCTAAACTTCTGTAACTTTTCTCTGTTTTTTTGGTTCTTCCCATTCAGTGGTATCTCAATGCCAACCTTGGTAGATCCTTTAACAATACGTGTAAATAATTTACTGGAGAGTCACACAAAGGGATTACTGTTCAGGAAACGAGGAACACGAAACAGTGACAGAGGGAAGTCTGGGGGACACTTAATAGCCTTGAAGAGGACAGCTGTTCACAAGAGAGCACAATCCATGCACTGTTAAAACAAAAGCCTTGATGTCTGGCATACCTGAAACGTCGTTGGAATTCCTCCAACATTGTAGTGAACTACTAGATTCACTTTGTTATCCTTCTCCACAATTTCAAAGCTCCCTTCTTTCCATTTCGTAATCCCAGTCTGCATGCTGCGCATCCGGACAGGTCCATGCACCTTTAACAGAGCCATGCCTTCTCACAGAAAACAGCTAGCAAGAGTAAGCGTTCTCCACCCTAAAAACCTGTTAAAAAGGAGAAATGTGTAACTTGGCCGGCCAAATAATGGCTAAAGGAAGACGGAAGCATGGCTTGAACTTTCCGTAGAAGTTTGGTAGAACCAAAACCGTGTTCCACTGTTTTTAAACACGGTGAGGAAGAGCGGGACAGCAGTGAGGGAGACTTCGATTAATAAAATCTCTCCCGGTATGAACAGCAGTGCACCGATTCCTTACTGCTGAAAGCTGAGCAGACGCAATTCCAGCCACAGAAGTCCTCAAAAACCCTTGACTTCAACAGATCTAAGGGAAGGGGGAAAAAAAAAAATAAAGCGCCGGAGGAAAGCCAGTGTGAGATAGGAACCGAAGTTTTGGAGGAAGCCTAAGAAAGACAAGGAGCTCGTTTCTGACCCGCGGCCACTCGGCAGGGCCCGGACGGGGGGCTCCGGCTTCCCCCGCTGCTCTCCGCCCGGGCA
>VXBQ01003150.1:65839-79011 GCA_013400175.1 Phainopepla nitens
CGGGCTCTGCTGTGGCGCGGCTCGTCCGGGCCCCGAGGGATTCCCTGCCGGGTGACCCGGCTCTGCCTCGTCTGCATCACGGAGGAGGCCTTTCCCTCATTCCCCTTGCCTGCCGTGCTCTCTCCCTGCCCCTGGACGCCTCTTGCAGCGAATCAGTGTTTTAAGGTCCCTTAAAGAATCGCTGGCAAAGGCAGCTTTAATACAAAAGCAGAAGCGTGACAAATTTCGTTGATAAGGTTTCCTCTACTACTTAAAAAGCGCTTAGAGGAAAAGCAAACAAAAGTCTAAAATTAATTAACCTATAACCAAGATAAATCCAAAAAATTATCCACAGAGCATGTGAAGTGCGGGAAGAGCAGGGAAGAAAAGGATGAGGCTAGGAAAGGGTGGGATAAGAAGGGATAAGGAAGGCCCTCCCGCTGAGGCACAAGGTTCAGGGTGGATCTTCTTTAAGTGACCTTAAAACACTCATCTGCGACACCCCTTGCGTGCCCGGTCACCTGCTCTGCCTGTGAGGAGCTGTTTCACTGCTGGCAAGGAGCAGATAGCGGAGAGGCCCCTCAGGGTGCTGCCTGTCCCTGCTTCCCTTTTGCCCCCTTGCCGTGCAGTACCGTCCTCAGCTGGTGCTTGCCCTCATCCCCCTCAGGAAGCTGCCGAGACTGGATAGGGTGCCTGATTTTCAGGCTGGCGGGAGTGGAACGGTGCCTTGGCCTGGGTGGGTTCCAGAATGGAAGCTGAGTTTGGAAGATGTGCTTATTGCTTTGTATTTCCCGCATGACTGGGTTTGTGTTTTGCTTTTCACTTCTCCAAATGCACGTTGTGTAAAACTTCCTAGCGCTGACTGAGTCTTGTGTCTACTGAGTGTGGGAGGTGTATTGCAAAACCAGCAGTTAGAGCTGTTTCAAATGCACGTAGATCAAGGGTCTGGTTGGATTTATGAGCTAAAGAGTGAGGAAAGTTTTGATGAGCACGAGTTAAGGGAACTTTTTAAGTTTAAACGCTTGGGACTTTAACTGGTTCTTGGAGTGCTGTCAAATACTTCTGATTTGAAATACTGTTCTCCAGAGCATGGAAGGATGTGCCAGATCACGTAAACTCTCTTAATCAGTATTTACATTTTTATAGCACCTGTAATTCCCAAGTGTGTGTTGAAATGCATGAAGGACTCCCATTATGTGTATCTCCCATTAATCCTCTGTCTGTGTTCTAGTTACCTCTCTTTTTGAGAGACAATTTTAACCAAAAAATTTATTTCAGAATAGAGATCAGCTTTATTTTAGGACTCACTTGAATGTATATTTCATTTATACATAGTTTGTGCTAGCTGGTAGTTCTGTATTGAAATGTTTCCTACCACAGTTCGTGTGCTTAGACTGGAGGTGACAGGGAAGGGTGTTTGGCTCTGGAAATGTGCTTGAGACCTGTGGTAAATAAAGTCACCTCTTAGTAAGGTCATGAAGTGGCTCAGGAATCCCTTTGGGTATTGTGAGCACTGCTGTGATAAAGCTGTGGTGAGCTAGAGCATCGGTCTTCATAGAGTGGTGCTGATGGCAGAGCTGACACTTAGATTTCCAGCCTGAAGCCATCACAGAGTGCTCGAGAACAGACTGAAACCAATAAATGTACCTGTAATGGGCTGTAGGGCATTGAAAGCCCTGATAGCATCAGCTGATTCACTGCTGGGGAAGTTCAGAGGTAATTTTTGGCGTTTCTGAATGGATGGGCTCTAAAAATGGTTAAAAAGCACATGTTATCCAGTTAATCAATGTACAGCTTTGGCTGACCAGGACTTTTACCAACGTGCCTAGCAGGAGCTGCTCAATTAGGAAGAGGAAGCCATTTGCCTAAATCAATTTGTTATGTGATTGTCTTTTCTCCAAGAAGGAGAAAAGGTGTTATAAGATTTTTCCTGATGTAAAACTGTTGACAAGTTTTGCTTTCCCTGTGTGCAGAAGAAGGTCTGCCTGGCGGGGTTCTATCCTGGAGCTTGCAGGATTTGTGTGGCCCTCAGAGTTCTCCAGGATTTTGGGTCTTAGAGGGAGGAGAAGAAACAATAATGAAATAGGGAATTGGGAAAAAAAAATACGTCTTCCCATTTAAACTGAAACAAAAGGAGCAACTGTAGAGCCTATGAAAAGCAGTTTGTTCTGGCTAAGGCAGATATTGGACATCATAAACTTAATTGTGTGGAAAATCTACTTAGTGTTCTCTAGGGATCACAAGCACATGATTGTGCTTTTAAGGGGTCAATGTATTTAAGCTTACAGGCACTGAAACTTCCATTGAGTCTAGAAAAATAGATGGAAGCTTTAGATATCACAGTTATAACAACATTATTGCTACACTGCTTGTCAATCCACCATCCCACATAAAAACAAATGAGCTCTGTTCATTCTCCCTCTCTTTTTGAGCTTGAGTGTAGAAGTTAGCATTGCAATTGCTCTCACAGTTGTAGGGGCACAAAAAACCTTGCAGGATCACTAATTTAGTTGGAGATTCTGAAAAACAAAACTACGAATTGAGTAGGTGAGTGTCCTGGTTCTGGCCAGAACAGAGTTAATTTTTGCAGTAGGGGGGAGGGAGCATAGCTAGGCCCCAGGGATTATTCTGTACCACCTCACATCATTTTTCATGGAGGGAGGAAAGACTTGATTTGGAGTTGGGCTAGCGTGGCCCAGGAAGCAGTTGGGTATTGTAGGAGGTTCTATGGGGTGAGCATTAACTTTTCTGTTTTTGTACCCTCTGTCACTAATATTAGTTATTAGTTGGTTTTCTTACCTCATTGCTGTTTCCAGTAAATTGTTCCTATCTCAACCTGTGATCTTTACCTTTCGTGCCTCCAATTCCCCTTTCCATCTTGAAGCAGGGGGACTGGGAGGGGAAGGAGGGGGAGGGAGTGAGTGACAAGTGGTTTGGAGTGGTTTCAGTGGAAACACCAAACTGGAGAATGCCATCTCTAAACCATGACAGTGAGAAAAGAGAGGATAGGAGGAGATATGAACAGCTAAAAAAGTATTTGAGCCTTAGCGTGCAGGGACTGATAGCACTACATTGTCTAATGGATGAACATTTAACTTAAATAATGCAACAGAAGTGGCTGGAGGAGAGAGAAATCCCACAGCTGGGGAAGAATCTCTTTGGACGTGATTGGATATAAAATGGGGATAAACTGAGGAGGGAAACCTTTGCAGACATAGAGAAAGACAGCTGTTGGTGTCTGCCAAAGGTTTAGAAGTGTCTGTCCATCCCTCCTGCATTCCTTCTGGGACTGCCTGTGCCATGTGGCTTCAGGTCTGGCTGCAGCCAGTTTCACTTCTTGGCTTGGCTTCAATAGCAACCACTGCAGCAGTGGTTGAAAAGGTTCTGACCTGGCTTTTGGAAGTGTTCACACAGAAGGTTTTAGTCATAGTTTTTGTCTTCCTCAAAATTTTGTATCAGAGTCACCAAATGATCTCCTTAGGAAGCCTGCAGAGCATTTGTTTGCACCAAGTGCTGCTTGTGCCAGCAGAGGCGGGAGACAAAGTTTCAGTGAAACACTTGTGCCTTGCCTTCTCCACAGAAATTATGATATAGTCCCTCTATTCCCTCTTCCTCATTTTTTTTGTATTGAGAACTTGTTGATCCGGATACTGTTCTTTCCCTGATGTTTCAAGAGAGGCAGAAGCAAAATCTGAATTTCTCCTGAGTAGTAGAAAATGTGTCTTGGTTAGGAATACAGGTCTACCCTTCTCTGGGCTTATTTTGAGCAGGAATCAGATAACCCTGAGATCTTGCACGAAGTCCTTCTTGAAAACTTCCCTTTTAGCTCCATGCATGTGAACAATGTATCTGGTGTCAATACGAGCCATTGGTAACAGCAGCTGTTACTGGCTGTGGCCAGTGTCATGCTGATGGTGAAGTAGTGAAAATTTTTCTAGTATTTGTATGAATATTTTTCTCATGTGCATTGGGTGAATCTCATTGGCAGTTTCCAATGTCATGGGTGTTTGTGGAGAGAAAAAGGTAACCTCCGCCTTACTCTGAATCTGTGGAATCTTGCACTTGCAGTATGAAATAAATGCATGCTAAATGCAGGTGCAGCAAGTGCTAGCTGGCTGAAGTGTGTGTCACTGCCCAGGAGCTCTGCTGGCACAGATGGGCAGCAGCTTGGCTCTCACTGCTGAATGAAGTTGCAAAGGTACTGCTTGACAAGGGGATTAAGAGAGACTGTCTTAACACCTCAGGCCGAGAAATAAAGCCTTAGAATTTCCAATAGGTGAAATACTGAGGTTAATCTAAGGAAGGGATGGATCCGTATCCAGAACATCTTAATAGAGCTTTAGGTCCTGCTTTCTCAGTCGGGAGTTTCTTTTTCTGTCAGACTGTGGGAACAGTTTGGGTGAGAACTGGATAAAATGTTTGGACTGAAGCTTTCCTGTCTCCCTCCCAGCCTGTGCCAACAGCACTGGCTCAGGTTGACCGTGAGAAGATCTACCAGTGGATCAATGAGCTGTCCAGCCCCGAGACTCGGGAGAACGCACTGCTGGAGCTGAGCAAGAAGCGCGAGTCTGTGCCTGACCTCGCCCCGATGCTGTGGCACTCGTTTGGCACCATTGCAGCACTCCTTCAGGTGGGTCGGGCTGGCTGTGTCTTTATTCCCTGGCGCAGCATCAGCGGGTTGCAGAGCTCGTGCATCCATGAGGTGGATCTGGGGAGGAGCCGGTGGGACCCCTTACTGCCATTTCTTGGGAGTATGCTCTTTGTTGGATCATGTGGTGAGGGGAGCAGATTAAGGTTTGAATGCGCTCCTGTGACTCCATGTCCGAGCGACTCTGACCCAGCTCTGCCCTTGCCTGGGCAGCGTGGTGGCTGCCATGTAACTTGAAAGTGATGCTTGGTCAAAGCAGACTGCCACCTGCTGTCACTGCACTCCCTTGCCAGGCAAGTGCTTTGGTGTAGCCTTTGATATTTTACTCCTTTAACTTTCCACTCTCTGCTAATTTTTAGGAAATTGTAAATATTTATCCATCAATCAACCCTCCGACTTTGACAGCCCATCAGTCCAACAGAGTCTGCAATGCTTTAGCTCTGCTACAGTGTGTTGCATCGCACCCTGAAACGAGGTAAGTCCTGTGAGTTTTCTGCGGTGTTGATATTGACTCCTCAGCCCATGTGTTTGGCTTTAGAAGTACTTCAGCTCCTTTGTCTTTTTTTATTTGAGAGGAGTGAAACAGACAGCAGAGCTGATAGGCAGCTGCCTGCTGCTTTTGCTTGTTTGCATGGGTTATCAGGATGACAGCTTTATGGTCCTAAATGCATTGCATTCCCTGGATCATCCTGAGATCTTGCAAATTCTCAGAACATTCTCAGCTTCTGGGAGGTCAGCCAGAGCTAAGGGTACCTTTGTGCTGAGTGCTGTGTGCAAGGATCCTTGAGCTTACAATTATTTAGGCAAGCAGCTTGGTTAGAGCAGTGTTGATAATGCCAAGGTTGTGGGTTCTATCCCCTTATAGACCATTCACTTAAGAGCTGGACTCCATGATCCTTGTGGGTCTTTTCCAACTCAGAATATTCTGTGAAATCAAGAAAGAACTCCTTAAATTTCAGCTTTCAGTTTTTTAGACCAGCTGTTGAAAGGGTGGAATGACCAGGACTGTCCTTCCCAGGCAAGTGTGAGGCAACGGAGCAATAGCAGAGCCATTTTTGGAGTCCTCAGGCAGTGTCTGACTTCATGTTTTCTCATCTGTGCCCAGCCTGTGTCAGTAGGGAGAAATATGATGTTGGTTCAGTACCTAAAACTCAGAAGGAAACTATCCAGAGATCCACAATCTTATGCTTCTGTTACTGCTGAGCAGCAGCATAGCTGAAGTTGGTTTTGAGCTGCTGCAAAGCAGTGTTAAACAGCAACCCTCCATGAGATGATATCCAAAGAAATAGGGTAGTTTTACGTGACTCACCTTTACATTTAAAGTTTGAAAACTGAAAATGGAAGAAGTGTTTTGGATGATTGTGCAAGAGAGCTTAGCAGACCAATCTCCAGCATTCTACCTGCAGTCTTTATTTTTCACTGCTGCCAGAAGGCGTTGTGAGGACTCTTGGGGAAGGGTGTTGGTGCGCATTTAAACTCTGGTGATGCCTAAAGCTCAGTCAGTCTGTGTTTCTGAGAGGCACTTCTCACAGGCTTTGTGGCTGATGATCCTTGCCAGTGGGAACCTGCAAGGTGAAATGCAGCAATGAGTGTACAAAACAGAGGGTCTGGGTGGCAGGAGGAGATAATAAAAACAGCAGAGTGTGCTCAATTCTTGGTCAGCTGAGGCAGGAATGCAGGTAATTGACAGATCAGGTGTTCGGTTTTGTGTTGTGCCCAGTGCAGGATTTGCTTTGTGCCTTTCCATTAGAGAATTAACTGCTACCCACTTTTGAGGAGCAGTAGCAGTGGGGTCCACCAGGAATAGTCTGAGGCTCTGTGTGGCGATGCTAGATAGTGCGCTGACTCTGTCTTCCTTGTTGTTCACATTGTGTGCTCTCTCTTTGCTGCAGATCAGCCTTTCTGGCAGCTCATATTCCTCTCTTCCTGTACCCCTTCCTGCACACAGTCAGCAAGACCCGTCCGTTTGAGTACCTGCGGCTCACGAGCCTCGGGGTCATTGGTAAGCAGCCAGACTACTGCTGGAGCCCTGATCTCTTACTGGGTTAGAGCAGTTCATGCTGTGGCCATAGAGACCTGCATGACCAAAGTCAGAGGTCTCTTGTTATTGGAATTTTCCGAGTCCTGTAAGAGTAGTAAGAGTCCTTTTCCTCTGTGGAGGCAGACTCCTCTTCCTTTTCACTTATAAAAATCCCACTGAAGTCTAAATGCATTGCCAAGAATATGTTTCTTAGAGTACAAGTACCTGCAGACTTGTTGTACCTTCACTGTCAGCTCCCTGCTAGGCACTGGGATGGGTGGGTGCATGCTGGGCTTTCTTTGGGTTTCTGCCATTGACTGACTTGGGTATATTTTCCCTGTCTTCCCTTTACCCCGTTTTTTTTTTTTTCTTTTTTTCTTTCCCACCAAATAATTTTTCTCTCAATGCATAAAGAGTCTTAAAATGTCTTAAAATGCATTTCTTCCTCCCAGAGGTTGCTATGGGTGCCATGATCCTCTTGTGTTTGTGTTACTACTGAGGGAGAGCCAAGAGTGCATCCCCTTTCTGAAAAAGAAACAACCCCCAATCCCAATACTTTTACACAGATTACTTTTACCCTGCCAAAATTATTTCTTCTCCAGCCATGTACTGGATGTCTAGGATGACAGTTGCTCTGCCTGGCATTCAAACTGAATGTTTTCTGGGGAGAGCAGAGCACAGGCCATCTTTGAATGGTGAGATTTTTCCAAACAGTTTATCGTTTACTGATTTTGGGTTTTGTTTTTACTTCAAGGGGCCTTGGTGAAAACTGACGAGCAAGAAGTGATAAATTTCTTATTGACAACGGAAATTATCCCCCTGTGCTTACGTATTATGGAGTCTGGCAGTGAGCTCTCCAAAACGGTACCTTTTTTTTTGTTTTAATAAAGACACTTTGTTGTTCATCTCTGACTGAGCAGGCAGCCAGTGCCCTCAAGAGCTGGCTTCTCTGCTGTTGCAAATGCTGGGACAAGTCTGGGTGGAGTTTTTACCTCCTCAAAAACCAAACAGACCAAGACCTGAGGCTGCCTGAGTGGCCTGGCAGTCGTTGGCATCTTACGCAACCTGAATCCAGTGATCTTGTACACTCTGCTTTGTGTCCATCTCTTTTCTTTAGCCAGAGATGCCAGGCATTGTGTACTGTCCTGTATTTCCTTTCAGCTTCTGACTTTCACTGAGTAAAGTGTTTGCTGCCTGCCGGAAGGCTTTTCAACTCTGGGGCTGACTTGAAAAGATCAGCACACAAAGGCTGTCCCTTTTCAGGGTGGATAAGTTGTTTATATGCTTTGTTTTCTGCTTTCTCCCCATTCTAGGTTGCTACCTTTATTCTTCAGAAAATCCTTCTGGATGACACAGGGCTGGCATATATCTGTCAGACTTACGAGCGGTTTTCCCATGTTGCCATGATACTGGTAAGATTATTTGTTTTTAAAGTATTCATATCTAAAAAAGAAAAGAATTATCCTATAGCAGCCAGCTTCTTCGGCAACTACTTTACTGCTGTCTGGCAAGAGAACAGGATGAGGAAGGCAGATCATTCTTGGGCTAATTGCTTATGGCACTGTAGCTCTGCTTCCATGTTTCCTTTGTATACTTCTACTTTGTATGTCAAGAGAACACATATTAGTTGTGATATACTAAGTCCCCAAGACAAAACAGGTAAACCTCTTCAGAGAAGAAGAAGATTTTCCAGAGTTGTGGGTGTTTCCCACAGTTGTTGGTGGGATGTGAATTGATTTAATTTTATGTAAGAATGATCACACACTTTGGATCATGGATCTGTGTCTCATCCCTATCACTCACAACACGTTAAAAGAGCAGGGCAAGTGTATATCATACTTGTCCTCATAACAGTCCCACAACTGCCAGCTACTTTCAGCTTTGGATTTCTGGGGCCACTTGTGGGGTTTCAGTGTTTGTCCCATCCACTGTTTGAACCCATGGAAGCTTTTTAGACCCACAGTGTCTTTGACCAGGGAGTTTCACAGGTTTCCTGTTTGCTGCCTGGAATGCCACCCTCATTTTTTTCCTTTCTGAATCTGGCTCCTACTAGCTGCTGCATATGCTCTAATTTTTGTGTTGGAATACAAAGAGAGCAAACAAGTTCTGTCCATTCTGTGATCCCTGTAAAGGGCACATTTGGGTACTCAAAATTTGTTCATCCCAGGAGTAATAGCCCCAGCTTGAGCTTTATCTTTGAGCTTGCCAAGGGGAATACAAATCTACCCTGAAATAGTTATTGCCATGCTTTTGTGTGTGTTTGTTTGCTTTTTAAAGGTTCGTCTCAGGAGAAGAAAATACAGCAGTAAGTTAGGCACTTAGCAATGCTGGTTCTCTGACTAAATATTCCATAGTGCAAGAGAGAAAGATGAAAATGTTAACAGACATTTTCATTGTCTATTTCAAAAATCAGGATAGTGTACTCCTGTCTAATGAGGGTGATAATTTACTTCCATTTCTGCTGATAACAGAGTAAGATGTCACACAAGTATTACATGCTTTTAAAAGAACAAGTTAGTATTTTCCATCTTGGAGCTCTCTGAGGAGCTTGTGGTTATATATTTTGAAGAAATAATTGGTGTCCTGGGGAATTGCTAATAACAGGAAGTTTACAAAAGGGCAGATGAGGGGGACCTCCTAGTTGCTAATGGCCAGGATATCCAGATACAGGTGAATTTGGCTAGTGGGGAAAAGGGTTAGTGCTAGCCAATGTAGTTTAGAGTTAAAAAAAACAACTTGTTGGGCAGATGTGATTGACTGCTAAATACAAGCCAGTAGTCTGTTCAGTTCTTCAGAGCAGGTGTGCAAAGGCATCCA
Organism: Phainopepla nitens; assembly: GCA_013400175.1. Classification (NCBI taxonomy): domain Eukaryota; kingdom Metazoa; phylum Chordata; class Aves; order Passeriformes; family Bombycillidae; genus Phainopepla; species Phainopepla nitens. Next base: position 75,304 of record VXBQ01003150.1, read on the forward strand.
CACTGTTTGCTCAGCTGGGCACATTCAAAGGTGCAGCCATGTGCAAGTCCTGCTTAGTGTGAGAAACAGAGGCTGGGCCAGGAAGATCTGTCTATGCCTTGCTCCCCTGGAACAGCTTCATGAGGAATGTAGCAGAAAGAAAAAATACACTGCTTGGGTGCCTGCTAAGACTGGATAAGGATCTTGCTGCAAGTGGTGTGGGTGAGCCCAGTCCTATGGCCTGGCTTTGCTAGTGTCTTAAAAGGATGTTGATATGAAGGGAATGCATATGAGAACAGGGGATGTTGCAGAGCTCAGGAACACACCTCATGGTGTTACTCAGCCTGAGCTTATCCGAGTGTCTTGGAATGAGTCTTGGAACGTGTCTGGGAATCTTTCATGAGGGGGAAACCCCAGGTTCTCCCTAATCTCACAAAGAGTTGCTGAGTAGTCCTGGAAAAGTAAAAATTAAACAGAAATGAGATGAGCTTTCCCCGAGCTGCTGGGAGAACCCTTTCCAAGTCATGGCAAGCTGCTATTCTCAAAGGCATCTTGGCAAGCAGCACAAGGCTCCGTGCAGGGGTATCTAAATAAAAGGTAATGGGCTGTGCTGTGTGGGAAGCAGAGCGAGTGATTTAATGATTTTTCCCATCTCTGTTGATTGTGAAGCTGTTCTTTTAAAGACTTTAACTGGTGGCACTGGCCTCTGTCAAACAGGGTAAAATGGTCCTGCAGCTCTCCAAGGAGCCATCGGCACGGCTGCTGAAACACGTCGTCCGCTGCTACCTTCGCCTTTCCGATAACCCCAGGTAAACATTTTAGGAGTTTGCCCTTGGAAGCGCAGCTCTTCAGTTCTTCTCCACCTGGGGGCAATTAAGGTTCCTGCTCTGTCAGCCTTAGCTCAGTGTGCAAGATGGGTGGGGTTTTTGCTTTGATATTTTTTCTTGCTAGTCACAGGAGCTTTTATGGTGCATGGGAGAAATGGTGACTCTTGGGGGATTGTGCAAATTCCAGCTGTGCAGGCTACTGCTGCCTGAGCTCAAACATAGTTTGAACAAGATACAAAGGAGGCCCTGAGGTGGAAGGTACACTATACTCTCCCTCTTCTGCATCAGACAGGCTGTTAGCAGTAGATGAAATTGAGTTGAGAGAATACAAACTGATCTCCTGCTGACCAGTAGCTCTGCCCAAAGCTGCTGGGTGTGTATTTGTTGCCTCAGTCTCTCCTGGCATCGCATCACTTTGCTGCTGGGTGTCGGGGTGCAGGGGCTGCTTGGCGGGGTTTAGCGTGAGGGGTGGGAGCTGTGCTGGCTGGCTGAGTGCCACCTGCTGCGGTGCTGCTGCTCCGTGCTTTCCTTGGCTGGCTCTGGCAGGGAGACCTCCAGGCAAAGGAACGCTGTGTCCCCAGTGGGGTTTGCTCCCCTCTTGCCCCTGTGAGTTTATTTGTTGGGGCCCGTTTCTTGTCTCTTGATGTAGGGCACGTGAAGCTCTCAGGCAGTGCCTTCCTGACCAGCTGAAGGACACCACCTTCGCCCAGGTCCTGAAGGATGACACCACCACAAAACGCTGGCTGGCTCAGCTTGTCAAGAACCTGCAGGAGGGTCAAGTCACTGACCCACGGGGCATCCCTCTTCCTCCGCAATGACTGCTGGGGGAGGTGGGGCACTGGGGAAGAAACAGCTCAGGTTTACAAAGAACCAGGAACAGGTGACCTCTTCTGCAACAAACTGGGCACGCCAGCGGGCTGCCGGCCTGTCGGACCATCTCACCCAGCCAAAGGGCTGCTCTGTAGCAGTGCAGCAAGCCTCCGGGGATCCCAACACCAGCAAATGCTGATACTACAGCTTCAGAAAAAAATCAATAAAAACAATCTGTATAGATCCCAGTCTCTCCGGGAGGCTTGGGTGGCATCTCTTCCCCCGCCTCCAGGCAGGGGGTAGTGCAGATGTCCACTCTTCCAGCAAACTCAGCCTCCGCCCAAGTGGTGCACAACAGTGGGTATGAGTGCCACGTCCCTCCAGTTCCTTGTCACTTCTTGTTTACATGTCAGTTTAGATGAGTGAACTGAATAAAAGCTGATCCAGTTGTTTTATCTCCTCCTAATACTGCTGCTCAGCTGCAGGTAGCCCAGGGACAGCTTTTTTCCCTGCCAGCACATCCTTGCTCCTGGCTCTGCATCCGTCTGGCACAGTGAGTTTCTCTTCCTTTCCTCTGGTGTGGAGGAAGTGGCTGCAGCCAGGCCACTGCAGTGCTTGCCCCAAGAGGAGGGGTGGATTACTTGCAATGAACCCATTCGTCATAAGGTTACTTCCCAGGGCTCTGGGGAAGGAGAAGACAGCAGGATTGTGCCTCTTGTGCTGTAAATAGTGCACTCCCACAGCTGACCAGCGGCCAGAGGCCGATACTGGCATCTCATCTAGACCTGGGAAAAATGCTGGCTGTCTTACCACATGGAGCTCAGAGTGAGGGCACCTGCCTTGAGGTGGTGTGCAGGCCACCGACTGATCCCCTGCCGCCTGCAGGCTCCAGGTATGCTGCCTTCTGCACCCGCTGCTGCCCGCCAGGCGCCTCTCTGTCCTGTGCCCTCCCTTCCCCCTCCTCCTGCTCCTCTCTGCCAGCCAGCTGCATCCATTTCAGCTTTGAAACCTTGGCATCTGCCATGGCCCCCCTGCAATTAAACTGGACCAGCAGCCACTTACCTGCTGCCCCTGTGCCGAGGGGCTAATGCGGCCGCAGCGGGCTCTCGGAAGCTGTGGAGGAGCTCCCAGACTGCGGCAGCAAAGCCTGCTCTTGGCTGCAGGCAAGCCTGGGCAGCTACTTAATTTCTCCCCCCTCTTCGAGTAGCCCATTTTGCTGATCATCTGCAGTGTCGTGCCAACAGTGTCTTAAATCCCACCATTTCCCTTCCCTCCTCCTCTCGCAGCCTTGCATAACAAGGGCAGAGTACAGCCTCTTCCTTGCCCTCGGGTTCGTGTTTTATAACCATTGCCTTTTCCCTCCTTTTCACCCTGACCTTGCCAGGGTGTGAAAATGCTTCTGTTTGGTTGATTGTTTTGTTTTTTTTTTTTAATTCGGATTAACAAATAATAAAACCCCAGCCAGCACAGATTGGTCCAGGTCTGGTCTCTCGGGGGTGTTGGGGGCAAGCGGCGCGGTGGGGGTTTATTGCAGATGGGAGGAAGGGCAGGATGTGCCGTCATGGGGCTATGAGATGGAAAGAGTGACCTTTCCCAGTGGGAGCTGGCTACGTCTCTGTGGCGCCGCATCTCTTCTGGGGCAGGTAGTGTGCGGGGGATGCTGCTCTGTTTTGCTTTGCAGGAAGGCAGCGAGCCTGCCAGCGAGAGAGCACTCGCTGTCTCCCTGAAGCGTCTTTGCAAGCGCTGCCGCGCTCCTCCGGCGTCCAGGTCTGTGGGAGCATCGCCCACCCGAAAGTTTAGTCGCTGCCCCGCACCCTTTGCCCGCAGCTCGGCCTGCCCTAACGCTGCCCCCGCTTGGATCCCCATGGGTGCAAGCGGGTCAGGGGACAGACAGGCTCAGCTGGAGGATACGAATGGGGGCTCGACCCCAAACGAGGGGTGCCGCAGGGTGCTCCCAACCCTCTCGGCCCCTCCACCGCCTCCTTTACCCGTCCCCCCCCGCTCCGCCTCGGGAGCGGCGTGACCTTAATCCGAAGCGACCTTGAGAGGCAGCGGCTGCGGGGCGTGCGGGGGCCGGGGGCGTCCCGCGGGG
>VXBQ01003150.1:79317-99229 GCA_013400175.1 Phainopepla nitens
GGCCGGGGGAGGGCTCGCCGCCCAGGCGTGCCGAGGGGCGGGCAGCCCCGGCTCCGTGCGGCCGCGGGCGGCGGAGCACCGGCGGAGCGGAGCGGAGGGGAGCGGCAGCGGAGAACGGGTACGGACCGGGCGTCCTGCGGAGGGGAGGGAGCGACGGCGGGTACGGGGCTGCGACCCCCAGGCTCTGGGACCCCCAGGCTCTGGGACCCTCCCTCTCGGGCTGGGGCGTTCCGGAGTGGCGGCACGACTGGGGTGGTGCGGGGCAGGAGAACTGCCGGCGATTTTGTCTCCTTTGCCGTAAGGTATGATTTGTCCCCTGAGCCCCAAATCCCTTGGCGTTTGCCGCCCCATCCCGGAGCTCCTTGTCTGTTCGCTCGCCTCCAAGTCCCTCTGGCCCCGTCAGCTGCCGGCTCAGCAAAGCTCTAGGAGAAGGGCAGTATGTAAGCACACCGGGGCAGCAAGGTGTGGGGGGTGCCTGAAGGGCGGTGAGGGGCTTCCTTGTTCTGGCACGGTCACCCATATGGTGGCATTTTATTCTGCCGGGCGACTCTGCACTGGAACGGCTGGGGACCGCTCACACTCACTGGCCCTCCAGCTCTGCTGGGGCCTGTCACCACCAGGAGAGACTCTGTGATGGCTCAAAGTGTGCTGGGGTAGCTGAGGCTGTTCTGGCAGCAGGCAGCTGCCCTGCGGGGAAGCTCTCGGGTTGGGTTTCTCCACACCCTGGCTCTCATCCCGTTTGGCTCAACGATGTAATTCAGACTGGGGCAAGGGGGCCTGCATGGGGCCAGGCTGCGAGGGGCTCATGGCATCCCTCACACAAAAGGAGAGAGCGGAACAGATGTGTCCTTGCATCCACGTGATCTTCCTTGTGCTTCCTTGGGTTGGAAGGGATCATCTCTTCATTGCTGCATTTGTGGGGAAGGCACTGCTCCCTGGGTGGGGCTGGGCATGCATGGGCCGTGCTGGGAGCCTGGAAGGTCTGGCACTGGGAGAGAAATTTAGCTCCAAACTCTCAGTGTGGTCATGGGCCCAAGAGCTACAAGCTGCTCTCTTGCATGCTGCCACCTTGTACACATGCATGGCAGAGTGCCAAAAGGACAGACCTGTTGGTGGCACTGAGCCCATCTTTGTCCCAGTCCGGCATGTCTCCCTGCTTCTCCAGCTCTGGTGCCTCTTCCTCCACCCCAGCTTCTCTAAGACATGACCATCTCCATCATCTGCTGCAGCACAGGGGCTGCAGAGCTGGTGAACACCTGGAGCTGTGGCCCTATGAAGTGGCTGTGCCAGGCTGGATGTTGCTGGAAAGCAGGAGAGTGCAGGCAGATGGGTGACTGGGGCTGTCTGCCCTGGTTCCCTGAGGGCTATGGGGTGCAGAGGCTGAGAGTGCACTGTGGGAGGTGGATGTGGGACACTCCTGGAGCTGTGCTAGCCAGCTAGCCAGCTTCAGAGTGCACTCTGAAGGACACAAGAGGAGCACAGGGCTACTCCCAATTTCTGGTTGGAGGCACTCCAAGTCCTGGGCCGGTGGGTCAGTGCCCTGTGGGTTAGATGTGGAGGGATACAGGCACTGCAGCAGGTCCTTGCAGTCTGAGCCTTGCAAGAAGGACCAGTGTTGGGAAAGCACAGCCTCAGCATTGGGCACTACTGGAGGGCATTTGGGATGGCACCCCAGCTACTCCATGTCTCCAGCAACGTGTGAGGTCCCAAAGAGTGGACAGATGATCCCTATGTGCCCTGGGGACAGCCAAACAACCACAGCTTGACCCACGAATAGGGTGTCTTGCAAGAGCAGGGCCACAGCCCTGGCCAGTGCTGCTCTGCCCTGCTGAGCCACACTGGACAGGGGATGGCTGCTGTCTGTTCTGAGGGCCCACAGGGTCTGGCAGTTGGGCTTGGCAGCTGCCTGCACGCTGACAGCACCGGCTATTCCCAGCCCTGCATGACCGGTGCCTGTGCTGAGTCAGGCACCCAGGGCACAGCTGCCACCCCTGCACCCTGGCACCAAGCCCTTTGCTCCCAGGGACCCTGGGTCCCCTCCTGCACCCAAATCCCAGCCCACTGGCTGTGGCATCCGCTCCTCCAGGGCCCAGCTCAGCACCTGCGTGACAGGCACATCCAGTGATTTGTCAGTGCAGTTAAAGTCTCAACAGCCTAATCAAAGCCTCATTGTACAGTAGTATTTATAGTCTCACTCACTGCCATGCGCTCCCTGTACAGCTGTGGGTGCAGTCACTGCCTGGGGTGCTGGTATTCCCTGGGGAGAAGAAGCTGTAGGAGCTGAGGTTCATTGCTCCGTCTTCTCTTCCTTGCTATCACAACTGTGCCTCTCCCTGACTTTCAAATTTGCTGGTTGAGGTCGTTTCCCAGGTGGTCGAGGTGTTCTTGGGCACTGCTAGAGCAGTCTTTCCTGGTTTCAGGGGCTGCTGCTTACCTGGGAGCAGCAACTTGGGAGCAGCAGGGCTCTGGTATGCACTGGGCTGTGGGGAGTCAGCGCTGGCAAGTTTTTCTGTTTTCCACCAACACCTTTTGATCTCCGGCTTCCTGGTAACACAGATTAATATTTCATGAGTATGGTGGTGTGAACTCGACACTTAAGGAGTGCAATGACCCAGCAGGAGACAGATAGGTGCGCTCAGATGTGGGCAGGGGCACACACACCTCGCACACACGTGGGTATGGCTGGAGCCCACTCGGCGGGACCTGGGCACTGCATGAGGGTCTGACCTTGCTTCCCCCAGCCACCTTCTCTCTTCTCTCCCCAGCAGCTGCCAGCGTGGAGAAGGCAGAGCTATGGCATCGCTGCTGTGCAACGCCCGTGAGTGCCCCAGCGGAGGATGGGTGCAGGGCAGGGCATTGGGCCATCTGGATTTATGCTGAGGCAAATCTGGCTTCTGGGTTGAGCTCACCTTGCTGCACTCAGAAACATACTACTACCCCACCATGGCCGTTGGGATTTGGGCTTGGAAGTGCCAAGGGTGGATGGGAAGGGTTGGTGGAGAATTACCCTGTGCGCCTCTTGTGGTGAAGGGAGTTTGTTTCTGGTTCGTCCCTCCCCCCTCACGGATTGAGGGACATGTGTGATCCCAGAGGTGAGAGGAAGCAAAGTACAGGGCACAGTGCCTGGGATACCCCCACCCTCAGTGATGCAGCCCATGTGCTGCCCCCAGGCATCCAGCTCACAGACACGCTGGAGCAGATGCAGCAGGGGACTCTGATGCGCAAAGTCAAGTCCAAGAGCTGGAAGAAGCAGCGTTACTTCAAGCTGCAGGAAGACTGCATGACCATCTGGTACCAGTCCAAGAGGACAGGCAAAACTGAGTCTGCCTGTGAGTACCGGCTGCTGTGTGTTGGCCACGAGGCCATCAGTAGGTTTCAGAGTGAACAGGGATGTGAAGGCATGGAGATTCTTGGGCCATGCTTGCTAAGGGTGCTGGGGGATTGAAGAAAGGCTCTGCATGCATGCGTGATCTCTTCTCACCCACACCTCTCCATGAAACACCCTGCCCCCAGCAGGGCCCATGGGTCGAAAGGGCTGAGTAGAAATTGCAGCTGATACAAATGGAATGCCAGTGCAGGAGGAAGCAGACAGACGGGCAGACAGATGATTGGCTGACTTGACAGCTCAGTGGTTAATGGATAGATAACTAGCTCAGTGGGTGGATGGATGGATGGATGGATGGATGGATGGATGGATGGATGGATGGATGGATGGAGTGGAAGAAGGAATGACTGGAAGGATAGATGTCTGTGGGTGGCGCCCCTTGTCCTGTGGTCCTTGTCCCCTACAGACAGGTGTCCCCTCCCTCTGCCCCAGTCTCCATCAGCGATGTGGAGACGGTGCGGGAAGGGCACCAGTCAGAGGTGCTGCAGAGTGTGGCCGAGGAGTTCCCCCCTGAGCGCTGCTTCACCATTGTCTTCTACGGCCGTCGTGGCAACCTGGACCTCATTGCTGGCTCGGCAGAGGAGGCACAGTGCTGGGTACAGGGCCTGCGTCAGCTCATCGAGGTGGCCACCACCATGGACCAAAGGGAGAAGATAGACCAATATCCTTCCTGAGAGCACCACTCTGCCCCCCACACCCAGGCCTGTATCTTCAGCCTTACCCCAGCACGTGTGTAGCCGTTCTGGGTCTCACCATCTGCATCAGTGCCGAGCACAGGAAAAGATGAAAGATGCTTTCTGATACCACCCAGTCCCATTTCTCATAGCCAAGGTCCTTTCCCTTAATATTTGCCCTGGCTTCCTGCACATGGATTCGTGACTGGTTCCAGAAAGCTGACAAGAATAAGGATGGGCGCATGAACTTCAAGGAGGTGCAGCGTCTCCTGAAGATGATGAATGTGGACATGAACGAGGATCATGCCCTGCGGCTCTTCCAGGTAAGCACTGCACCTGAGAGCCTGGAGGGGCTGGAGAGGGACTGGAGGGGCTGGAACAAGCTGTACAATGCCTTCTTGCAAAGGATCCAGTCACTTTCATCCATCCATTCATCCATCCATTTGTTCAGCCAGCTACCTGTTTACCCAAACAAACACCCATTTGTTCATTTATGCTTCCTTCCTCCCATTCATTTGTCCATCCAGCTGCTTCTCTGTCTACCCAGCTAACCAGCCATCTGCTTTTTTATCCCTCCCTCCCTCCCTCCCTCCCTCCCATCCATCCATCCATCCATCCATCCATCCATCCATCCATCCATCCATCCATCCACCCAACCAGCCCTCCATCTGCCCATTCATCTATTGCCCCGTTGATTGATGCCTGCCACTGCCACTAGAGCGGGGTCTCTGTGCCCTCTGTTTGGGGGAGGAGAATCCCCCCACAGCGACTTTGGTGGCCAAGACACCCCATTTTGCCCCATCTGGATGCTGAGGGAGCTCCCTTGCAAACAGGATGCTGACAAGTCAGAGTCGGGGACGCTGGAAGGGGAGGAATTTGTACTCTTCTACAAGGCTCTCACGCAACGTAAGGAGGTGCTGAGCCTCTTCCGGGAATTCTCTGAGGATGGAAAGAAGCTGACGCTGCTGGAGCTGGCGGATTTCCTGCGGGAGGAGCAGCTGGAGGATGAGGGCACAGAGGAGCTGGCCATGCAGCTCATTGACAAGTATGAACCATCGGAGACAGGTGAGAGCTGGCTCAGACAGCAGCTGTGCTCTGCATGGGGGCAAGGAGGGGTCACAGGCTCCAAGTGCAATGGCAGGAGCATTCCCAGCCCCATCCTGGTGTAAACAGGCACAAGAGAAAGAGTCACCAAGCTTTGATCTGGGTGCAGTTCCCCTTTATTTGGGCCCTTCCTGGACCATTTTGGTGTAGAAGATTGACCACCCACAGTGTACAAGCACCAGCTTTGGGGTCCACTGCCCACCTTTCCAAAGTTACTGCCTTGCAGCATCTTTCTGAGGCCCAGACTGGCAGCAGCCATGCCCAACAGTTTGGGGATTCTGGGCCCAAAAAGCCACCAGCAGCCCTGTTTGCCCCAGTTCTGTCTCTTCCATGTCCCTGGCTGTTGTTGAACCTCCCCCTGTGCCTGCAGCCCGGGCTCGCCATGTGCTGAGTGCTGATGGGTTCCTCATGTACCTGTGCTCCCTGGAGGGCTCCATCTTCAACCCCCAGCACCGGGCACTGTGGCAGGACATGAGCCAGCCACTCTGCCACTACTTCATCTCCTCCTCCCACAACACCTACCTGATAGAGGATCAGATCCGGGGCCACAGCAGCATCGAGGGCTACATCAGGTAAAGGGACTGCTCCCTTCCAGCTGCCCTCCAACACCCTCCCACCCCAGTGTCATGTCCTGAGCAGCTCCACAGGGTAAACCCCAGAAGTTCCTTTGTTCCTCTGCGGTCCAGCACTCCTCTGGCCCTGCCCTGCATGCAGCAGCATCCCCACCCTTGGTGGGTGTCCCCTGGTCCCTTAGGGGTGACACCCACGGGCAGAGGGGAGGGCAGGGAGCTGGTGCCCTGGCTGAGTGCAGGGTTCCAGGGGTGACAACCCACCCCCAGGGCTCTGAAACGGGGCTGCCGGTGCCTGGAGGTGGATTGCTGGGACGGGCCAAATGGGGAGCCCATGGTGTACCACGGCCACACCTTCACCTCCAAGATCCCCTTCCGGGAGGTGGTGAGCACCCTGGGGAAGTACGCCTTCAAGGTAAAGCACCCTTCCCCAGGTGCTGGTGGTCGTGGGTGGTCCTCGGTGGGTGAGGATACATGGTAGTGGTGGGCCCCTGGAGGGGGAGTGGTACTGAGGCTCACACACCTGGTGAAGCAGCAGCACTGGTCACACTGCGGGGAGGAGGGTGGCCGTGTCACTTTCTGGGGGATAGCACTGGGGGTCCGACCTACAGGCTGCACTGTGCTGTGCCAGGGGTCAGGGGCTCATGCAGACATGGACTGTGGGGGGTGCAGGGGTGAGATGGGATGTGGGGGATACTGGGGGATTGGAGAGGTATGAAGGTCTCGAAGGAGAAACAGACACAAGGGGCTCCATCCTGGCACTGATCATGCCTGGGTGAAGACCTTGTGAGAACTCACCAGCCCCACCAAGGCTTATTTCCAGGTGTGCATGTCGCTCCTCAGACCTCGGACTACCCGGTGATCCTGTCCCTGGAGAACCACTGCAGCATGGAGCAGCAGGAGGTCCTGGCCCAGCAGCTCAAGGACATCCTGGGGGAACAGCTCCTCACCACTACCATCGATGGGCACGTCCCCACCCAGCTCCCATCCCCAGAGGTAGGGACAGAGCACAGCTGTGCAGGCATCTCTGTGCTGCCTGAGAGTGCGGTAAGGAGGTGGATCTGCTGTTCGAAGAATAGGCTAACCTGTTCCAGCATTGTCCTGCTCCACTGGCGCATTTGAGGACGCTGGGGGTGGGTACTGTGTCCTCGTGTTCACAGAAGTGCCGAGGCTGTCCCCAGGGCTGTCTCCCCATGTGCTGCAGAGTCAGACAGCGAGGCAAAACCCTCTTACCCCATCCCCTTCTGAGTGCTGGAGGGAGCTGGTGGTGCTGGCTTCCAGCGGTGCAGGATCCCAGGGAACAAGGCCCATGGAGGCGCTGGGTAGCTCAAGGTGCTTCTCTGTCCCCAACCCCCAGGAGCTGAAGCACAAGATCTTGCTGAAGGGCAAGAAGATTGGGCGGCTGGAGGACACCCTGGACGGGCCAGGGGAGGAGGCGCCTGATGTGTCTGATGATGACAATGGGGCAGAGGCAGAGGAGGAGAGGCGGAGGGCAAAGGTAAGTGGCCCAGGCTGGGGACTAGCTGGGAGAGCTGAGCCCCTGGACACAGCTATGAGCTGTGGTGACATCTAACTGCATAGAGGAGAGACAGAGACTGCAGACACATCACCAGGCAGGGAGGACAGCCTTTTCTGCCTCTGGCCGTGCCAGCCCTCTCTTTGCTGTGGTGGCAACACATTGGAGGTCCCCTGCTTGCTCTGTTTCTGACAGGAAGACTGCTCATAGTAGGGATGCTGCCACCACCAGCACAGCCCTGGCTGCTCTTACCTGCCCTGGCTCTACAGCCCCTGGCCTGGGTGAGTGCTGGTGGGTGGTGCTCCCATCAGGAGGGACCCAACAGGGCTCTGCCTTGCAGAAGGAGAAGGAGACCCTGGCACAAGCATTGTCTGACTGTGTCATCTACTGCAAGAACGTGCCCTTCCAGGGCTTCCAGGAGGCCCGCAGCCATTCCCGGCCCTCTGAGATCTCCTCCTTCTCTGAAGCCAAAGCCAGGAAGCTCATCCGGGATGAAGGTGAGATGAAGAGGGCAGCGGCACCGGGTGACTGGCACAGAGTAGAGGGGGCCAATGGCTTCCTCACGGGCAATGCCAAAGCCTCCAGACACCGGGGTTCCCTCCCTGGCTGAGAGAAACAGGGTCCAGTGGGGCTGTACTGTGGGGTTTGGCTCTGGTAGGTGATGCCGTTATCGGCTTAGAAAACAAGGCAGGACACCTGGATTCCTGAGCAGGGAGAAGGATGAGAATTGGCAGGTGGGTGCACAGGTGGATAGATGATAGATAGATAGATAGATAGATAGATAGATAGATAGATAGATAGATAGATGGATAGATAGATAGATAGATAGTACATGCATGTGGGTGACTGTGCAGGCCAGAAAATGACCCCACAAGTGGGCCTCATGCTCTATCCCTAGGAAATGAGTTTGTTCGCCACAATGCCTGGCAGCTGACACGCATCTACCCCAGCGGGATGAGGACTGACTCCTCCAACTACAGCCCCCAGGAGATGTGGAACGTGGGGTGCCAGATCGGTACGGTGGGGTGCAGCAGGGCTGTGGGCTGGGGAGATGGCCCAAGTTCTGTGCTAAATGCTACCATCAACACCTGCATTAGTGCCAGCTACAACCCCATCTGGGGCCAGGGCAGGTTGCTGGCTTTTACGCTGCCCTGGGGCTGTTCAGGCATTAGGACTTTATTCTGCTATGAAACTCCACCTCTCTCTGGCTATGGGGACAGGCTGGTTTTCAGCTCAAAGCGGAGTGGGGTATCTCCAAGCTGTTCTGAACCCTCTTCCCTGCCACCTCCCTCCAGTGGCCTTGAACTTCCAGACAGCTGGCATGGAGATGGACCTGTGTGATGGGCTCTTCAGCCAGAATGGCTGCTGTGGCTACGTGCTCAAACCACCCTTCATGAGGGACGAGGAGACTCTCTTCAACCCCAACGACCCCAGCACCCGGGAAGGCCCTGGCCCCATCACCTTGACAATCCAGGTACAGGGCTGTGGAGAGACCCTGGGGAAGCTGTGACAGTGTCCTGGGGCTCTGTTGGTCCCAGCTAGATGGGGACACTGTTGGGCAGTGTGCTGGAGCCAAGTAGCCTCGCAAAGGATAGATCTATAGATCTGGCCCTGCAGGTAATCAGCGGGCAGCAGCTGCCCAAAGTGGCCAACAGCAAGGAGGGAGCCATCATTGACCCTCTGGTGCGTGTGGAGATCTACGGGGTCCCTGCAGACCAGGCGCACCAGGAGACCAAGTACATCGAGAACAATGGTGAGACCCGCAGCGGTACCACGGACCCTGCTGTGTCCAGGCACAGGCCCTGCTGTCCTTTACTCTCAGCACCTGCTCTCTCTTCCCAGGCTTTAACCCCCACTGGGATGAGACACTGCAGTTTCAGCTCCATGTGCCCGAGCTGGCCCTCATCCGCTTTGTGGTGGAGGATTATGACAAGACTTCCAGGAATGATTTTGTGGGTCAGTTCACCCTAGCATTTGCCAACATCAAACCCGGTGAGTGGCTGCTGCCCAGTGGTTTTGGGCATCCAGAACAGCCCTGCAAGCATGTGTGGGGCTCAGCTGGGTACTAGAGAGGAGGGTGAGACTCCAGTTAGCCAGAACCTTGCCGTCCTTCTTGCAGGATACCGCCACATCCATCTCCTCTCAAAGGATGGCACCAGCATGCCACCCTCTTCGCTCTTTGTCCACATCCGCATCACTGAGCCACCTGGCTCTGAGCAGGACTGAGCTCATGGGGTGAGCAGTACCCGGATGGAAGCCATAGAGCCAGCTCCAAGCAGCTGGGGCCACAGAGCCAACCACCTTGCCCTCTTGTTGAGCTGTTTCTGCCATCCCTGTGTCATTCTTGCTGCTGTGACTCCTTTTGCAGTAGCCTCCGAGGGGTGGGAAGAAGCACTGACCTCCCCTTTCCTGGTCCAGGATGCTGCTGCCCACGCATGAGTGTGGTGTCTATGCCAGTGCATCTCCCTGCACCCTCCACAGACACCCTGCCCTGGCCCACAGTCAGAGCTTGACTGTTGGGAGGAGGAGAGATGGTGTGTGGCCCAGCTCTGCTGCAGGGGCTGGTCCTGAGCAAACCCCAGGGCTGGGCACAGCTGGGAGTGGAGTTGGTCCTCACTGCCCCCTAACCCTGCAGAGCCCCATCAATTCCCTTGGCCTCTAGAGCTCCAAATTAACCCGTATCCCATCCTTTCTCTGTAAGCAACTTAATAAATTGTTCAGTGACAGACAGGTTTGGGTCTGGGTGCAGTGGTGCTGGGGAGAGATGGGGAGCTGAGCTTGGGTTTGTGCTCTTTCTCTATGGGCACCTGGCCCACTGTTCACACAGGGGTTCCAAGCAGCACAAAGAAACGCTATTAAAAGGAACTGAGCAATTCCTTTTATACAGTTGCATATTTTACAACCCATATACATATATGCCTTTACACACACATACATCTCCGCAGCAGGCCTGTGCCACCAGCACCTTAAAGCAGTTGGGATTCAGCCTCACTGTGGTGTGCCATCCTTCTCTGCAGGGCTCCCTCCTTCCTGCTCCATCCTGGGGGGCCCCTTGGCCTGGCTCTCCCTCTGCACGGTGTGAAGGTGGACGGTGTGTGTGCTGGGGTCCTTTCCCACCCCCTGGCTAGGATCAACAGCCCTGTGCTCAGGGTGATGCCGCTGGATGTGTTTGATGACCTGGAACTTCTGCTTGGCCTTGTAGGGGCAGTAGCGGCAGAAGAAGGGGTGCTCGTTGGTGTGGGTCAGGTAGTGGTGGCGCAGGCCAGCTGCCCAGCGGAAAGCGCGCCCGCAGGCGTTGCACACGTAGGGCTTCTCCTCGCTGTGCTTCTTCAGGTGAGTCTTGAGCAGAAAGCGGGTCTTGAAGGCCTTGCCACACTGCTCACAGATGAAGGAACGGGCCTCCTGGTGCCGCGTCTCCTTGTGCACCCGCAGGGCGTCCGCGCGGTTGGTGCGGTACTCGCACTCATCGCAGCGGTATGGCTTCAGGCCTGCGGCAACAGGGAAGGGGACAGCACTGGGATTGGGGCACAGTGCTCTCCAGTCCACGGGTCCCACCATCCCTGTAACGGAGCACCAGTCCCCAGGGACTTCCCCCTTCATCCCATTTTGTTAGCAGGCACACCAAGATCTCCATTTCCAAGGCACCAAACAGCGCTGGGGTCTGTGCCACCCATACTTGCCTCCCACCTGAGAGCACTGCCCCCTACCCATGAGCACAGGATAATGTGCTGCCTCCCAAATGTCCTCCTCTGTCTCCAGCTGGGCCACTGGCAGAAAAAGAAGCATGGAGGAGCCCCAACACCCTCCCATTGCTTGACAGCTTGTCCTCAGTGGGCAGCACTCACCCGTGTGCTTTGTCATGTGGTACTTGAGCTGGTTCACCCACTTGCATTTGTAGCCGCAGTCAGGGCAGAGGTATTTCCTCTCCTCCTTGTGGATCCGCATGTGATACTGGGCAGGAGGATAGGGTCAAGATGAGACCGTGTCCCCTGCCCTGGGGATGTGCAGGGCTTTGGGGTGGCAGTGAGAGGCTCAAAGACAGCTCTGACATCTCCAGCTGCATGGGGCAAGGAGGGCTGTGTGCTTGCTTGGCAGGGTATGGACAAGGGGGATCCACACCAGGGTCAGGATGAGATGCCTGTACTGCTGAGCTGCTCTGTCTCAGCCTGTGGATGGCACAGGCTTTGCTCCCCAGTTTGGCATGTAAGGCAGAGTCAAGTTAAAAACTCAGCCCAAAAGAGCTGAGCACATTGCACAGCCTGTCCCAGGTGGCCCCAGGAGACTCCAGCTCAGCCTGGCCATTAAAAAAGTCAATACTTCTTTTAGCAAAACCAGACTATTTTTCCCTCCATTACCCTATGGCTCCATCACCCACGCATTTCTTGTTCTAGGAAAAGCCCTTTACCATGCATCAGGATGCTCATCGCCTACAGCGACGAGGGCAGGGTCATACTCTGCTT
This sequence comes from Phainopepla nitens, assembly GCA_013400175.1. Lineage (NCBI taxonomy): Eukaryota > Metazoa > Chordata > Aves > Passeriformes > Bombycillidae > Phainopepla > Phainopepla nitens. The sequence goes on from VXBQ01003150.1 coordinate 91,026, forward strand.
GCAAGAAAGCTGAAGGTTTCCCTGCACCCTGTCTAACTGGCACCACAGAGTATGCTGAAGCTAACAAGCAGCCAAACTTGGCTTTGGAAAGTGTAAGGCTGCACCCAGAGAAAGCCAGAGATGGCAGGAGGAAAAGAAGTGAACTTAAGATTGCTGCCACCTTCTTGTTTTGTTAAAAGTCTCCCTTGCCCTTAAATTGCAAAAGCAGAGAAGAAGTGTATTTTACTGACATGACTTTTATCTGCTTAACTCCTATTTCTGCTCAGTATGAGCCACTGAACACTGAGGATGAAATCTTCCCTTGCGAACTTCCTCCCCAAATCCCTGTGGCTGGATGCCCCTCAAGCAATGTAGATGCAGTAGGATACATTCCCAAGCAGAGCTCTTACCTTGAGACGGGAGGGGTCAGCGCAGGCATATTTACAGAGGTGGCACTTGTAGGGCTTCTCACCAGTGTGGATGCGGATGTGCCATGTGATCTTTTGCCTGTTCTTGGTGGTGTACTCACAGTCCGAGCACTTGTACACGCGGGTGCCCCCATGGCCCTTCGTGTGCTGGTCAAACACAAGCTGGTGCCGGCAGGCAAAGTCACAGAAAGGGCAGTGCAGGGGTTTGTCCTGGGGGGCAGCCGGCTCATGGCTCTCCACGTAATGCCGCACCAGCTGCTGCCGCTCCTTGGCCGCAAAGCTGCACAGCTCACAGCGGTGGCTGAAATGCTGCGTCTTGTGCTCCTCCAGTGCCTCCCGGGTGGCGAAGGTCTCCTTGCAGGTGCTGCACTCCAGGTGTGGGTGCTGCTTCTGCACGTGGCACTTGAGCGTGGCCTCACTGTGACACACGAAGTCGCAGCGTGGGCAGCTGTAGGAAACCTTCTCCTCGTGCCGTCGCAGGACGTGCTGCTTGAGGGCCGTCTCAGAACTGAAGCGAGCCTCACAGCGGGAGCAGCCGAAGTTGAGCTCACCGTGGTGGCAGCTGTTGACGTGGCGGGTGATGTCATTCTGCAGGTAGCTGCTGTAGTCGCAGAGCGGGCAGAAGTGGGTGGGCGTCTTCTCGTGCACCCGCAGGCGGTGGATGCGCAGCTTGGAGTTGGTGCCGAAGGTCTGGCTGCAGATGCCGCAGGCGATGCGCCCCACGCCGGTGTGCAGGGACTGGTGGGCCTCCAGGCGGTAGCGTCGCGTGGTGCTGAACTCGCAGTAGCGGCACTTGTGCGGCTTCACCCCCTCGTGCTTGATGCGGATGTGCTGCCGCAGGCACCGGGCCTGCTTGCAGGTGAACTCGCACTGGCGGCACTGCAGCTGCGGCCGCTTGCTGTAATGCTTGCGGTGCAGCCTGCGGTGCAGCCGCAGGGCTTTGGCCACCTTGGAGGTGAAGGGGCAGGAGGTGCAGCGAAACTCACCCAGGGTCACGCAGCCCCTCTTCTTGTGAGTCTTCATGGCCCGTTCCTGGTGGCAGGTGAAGGGGCAGGTGGGGCAGGAGAAACGCCTCCTCTTGGGCAGGGTGGCTTTTGGAGGGGCTGCATCCAGTGGGAGCTCGCTGGGCTGGTCTTTCTCAACACTGAGTGGGTCCCCCTCAGGGAGTTCAGTCCTTTGGGGTTCATCCTCCTTGGGATGCACGATGTGCTTTTCAGCACAGTGGCTCTTGAGTGCCCGCCGGGAGCGGAAGGCCTCAGAGCACAGGGAGCAACAGAACTGCTCCAGGTTCCGGCAGCCATCCTCCACGTGGGAGGTGATGGTGGTGACACGGGAGCACACAAAGGAGCAGGTATTGCAGTGCAGCTTCCCTCCCTCCAGTCGGTATTTCTCTGAGGGCTTCCCAGGCTGGGAGGCAGCAGCAGCTCCAGTTGGCTCAGTTCCACCCCCTTGCTGGGGAGGCTCTTCTGCCACCTCTGTGCTGTCACCCAGCAGAGATTTCTCAGAGGCATGACAGCCTGATGGCTGTGCCCCAGCCAAAGGAATGCCTGCTGCTTGTGTTTTATCAGGTAGCAGCTCAGCCTCCCAAGGGCTCTTAGCATGCCCAGACTCCTCTGAGCCTCCCTTCTCACTCTCCGCTGTTTCTGTACCATTATCACTGGGCTGGTCAGTAGGTTGGCACAGTCCAGGTGCCTCCTGATTGGTTGGTTTGAGTATCTTGCTGTTCTTCAGGAGAACTGGGCACTTCTTTAGGAGGTGGGTGTTGAGTCCCCTCTGCTGCTTAAAGCTGGCGCCACACTCACGGCACATGAGCGGGGCCCGGCGGCTCTGGCAGCTGGCTTTGGAGTGCAGGGACATGGATTTCTCCTTCCGCGTGATGTACGAGCACTTCTCGCACCTAAAGACCTGGCTCTCCGACTGCACCACCAGCATCTGCACCCTGCCCTCCAGCACCAGTGTCTCTGCCTGCTCCTTGTCCTGCTTCCGCAGAGCCCTCAGCACTGACTCCGAGCCACCCCTGGCATTGTCGCCAGAGGTGGTCACATCCTCTGGGACAGGCAGGTGGCCCTGTTCAGGTGTCTTCAGCATGCTGAGCCACGTCTCTGGCAGCTTGGCTTGGCTGGTCTCTCTCACCTCACTGTCTGCCACCACCTTGTCATGAGCTGAGCACGATCCCTCAAGGCGGCCCACGTCCTCCTTTAGGGTGTCTTTTTCCTGGTTGTCTCCTGCCGCTACACTGCCCTTCACCACCTTGTCTTCCTGTACATCCACCTCTTCCTCAAAGCCTGGGATGTCTTCGAGTGTATTGCCACTGTCCTCCAAGCCAAGGCCACCCCGGGAGCCCAGCATCTCATAGGCTGTGGGAGGCTCCTTGCAGGACAGCATTTCCACGTTCTCTGGCTGGGTCACACAGGCTTCTTCAGTCAAGTTCTCCAGGAGAGGGTCAGATGAGACATTCAGTGCCTCCAAGTGCAAGGTGCAGCTCTCTGCCACATCTTCAGAAACAGTGAGCTCAGTAGAGCCTGTGGCAGCATTTCCTTGCATGCAGTCATTTTGGAGGGCATCGTCAGCAACGGGACAGCTCCGCTCCCCCTCACCCATGCCTCCCTCTGCCTCGCTGCTGCTCTCTGGTGGAGCGGCATCCTGCTCAAGGAGGGGCACCACGAACACTTGCTGGTAGCCCTCTTCTCCCTGGGACTCCACCTGGGATGGCTTCTCCTTCATCCACTGCTCCTTGCCAGTGAGGGGGGAATTGGCATCCACGTGCAAGGCTGCACTGAGCTCATAGCCAAAGAGTGCCTCAGATGAGCTGATCTCCAGCTCCTTGCTGGCATAATTTTCCAGCCAGTCCTTGTCACCAGGAACGTAGCCGTGAACCTTGCGCTTATGGAAGAAGAGGCTGGTGTTACTGAAGGTGCAGTACGAACAGAGGGCACAGCGAAACTCCTTCTGCTTGGTGTGCTTGCAGTTCTCATGATTCAGCAGCGCCTGCTTGTACTTGGTCTGGTAGGTGCAGTACTGGCACTGGAAGATAGGCACCTGGTAGTTCTGTGAGTGCTTCGCCTGCATGTGCTTCTGCAGCTCGTACTTGCGCTTGCAGGCAAAGCCACACACCTCGCAGATCAGACTTTTACCCTGGTGCCGCAGCTTGTGGCTGCTCAGCTGGTCAGCACGGTGACACCGGTACGAGCACTGGTTACACTGGTACCTGCAGAGACAAGCAGAATCAGTCAGGCAGCACGAGGAATTAGGGCAGGCTAAAGCTTCATCAGGCACAGTGAGCCCTCCTTCCCCATTCCAGACAAACAGGGAAGTGGTACAGTTTGGTTTGCCAGATCTGACCTTTGCCATCCAGAGAGCTCTTACCATAGGCAATACTCCCTGCTGCAGCCCTTGGCACTCCTGGTGCTTTACACTCCCAGCCTGGGGACTGGAGATAGATTCCCCGAGTATTCCATACAGTGACTGTGTCAGACACACACTCACACACATGCATGCCAACAGCACTTCCAGCACCCCTGGAGGCAGGCTAGACCCAAAGGAGGTGATAATTTGGCAGTCCTGAACAGGCCTTGACCCAACAACATCCCCAAGCTCAGAGTTACACCTCTGAGGTAATACACCCCCTTGGTGGCATAGAGACACCGAAAATAGCTTTGCCTCCACAGCACCATGCTGTAAGTTCAAAAACCAAATTTCTTATGTACCAGAAAGGGTAGGGCAGGCATGAGAAAGTCAGTGCAGCCAGAAGCAGACCCCTGGAGGAGGATTTGGGGAGCTCTGACTATACTGCCAGGCCAGTGGAGCAGGGGGTCTTACCGGAGATCTCCGGTGTGCTTGCGCATGTGGACGTTCAGGTAATGCTTCCACTTGGTGATGTACCCGCACTCGGTGCACATAAAGTTCTTGTCGTTGGAGTGGGTCAGCATGTGCTTGGACAGGTAGCTCACATCCCGGCACGTGAAGTCGCAGAGCTCACACTTGTGAGGTTTCTCTCCTACATGCAACACACAAATGCCTTCAGCACGACAGCCAGGTAAAGCAACATGGCAGGGAAACCAGCTCAGCAGGGAGCATGCAACAACTTCAGCCAAGTGATCCTGGGCTGGCAAAGCTGGTGGTGGGCCCCAGGAACCCTGACCCAGCCCTCCCTGTCCACTCAGAGGCAGGACAAGACACCTTCCCCATCCCAGCTCAGCTTTTGGGACCCCTACAGGGGACACCCACCAGTGTGCAACAGCATGTGCCGGATGAGCACCCGCTTGTGCGCTGTGGCGAAGGCACACTCAGTGCACTTGTGGATCTTCTCGTTGGCGTGCATCTTGCCCACATGGTCGTGAAACTCCACAGGGTTGAAAGTGGCATAGGGGCAGAAACTGCACTGCAGTTGCTCACTGCCCGGGTGCCCCTGCTTCTTGTGCTTGCGAAAAACGTGCTTGTTGGAGCAGATGAAGTCACACTGCTGGCAGTGGAAGGCGTAGTGGGTTTTCCGGTGAGCCTCCATGGCCTCAGCCGTGCCGAAGAGCAGTGAGCAGGCATGGTACTTGCACTCCACCGCCTTGATGCCGTGAGCGTCCTTGAGGTGACGGACGAACTCCTTCCGGTCCTCTGCACAGTAGCTGCAGTCCCCGTGGAAGCAGCTCAGCCTCTTGGGTTCGGCTTTGTGAGTCTTCAAGTGCTCCTTGAGGGCCTGGCTGAGCCGAAACTTCTCCTCACAGACGGGGCAGGAGTAAACATCGGAGTAGAAGTTGGAAATGTCCTCGTGCATGCTGGCCATGTGGCGGTTGAGGGCGTTCTTCTCCACTGAGCTGTAGTGGCAGAGTGGGCAGCGATGAGCCTTCTCGCCTGTCTCCCGCATCATGTGGATTTTCAGCTTGCTTTTGCTGGTGAAGTACTTGTGGCAGTTGGGGCACTGCAGGCTGGGGTCAGGGAAGTGCAGGTGGAGGTGCTCTACCAGGTGGGTCCGCTTTTTGAAACACCGCTTGCATTCGGGGCACATGTGGGTTTTGTAGAGGTACTCGGAACCTTCTGCAACATCCCCTGGGGGAACAAAGGAGGGGAGCAGTTAATAGGGAAAAGATGGAGGGCACAGGCAGATGTTCTGTCCCTGATCCAGCTGTGCCAGGGTGAGGGTTTACACACATGTGCAGTCACATAGCTGCCACCTACTCAGAGGGATTGTCTCCACCCCAAGCCACCAGCACACTTTCCAACTCAACACTGGCAAAGCACAGCCTACATCAGGCCTGTCCATGTGTCCCTGGTCCCCAAAGCCAGGCAGACCTTTGCCTAAACCTGGCAGCATGTGTGAACAAGAAAAGAAGGGACACATTTGCTTGGGCAGAGGTTGGGGGAACAAGTGCACTGGTACATGCAGGAGATGTGAGGTCACCCACCAGCCTGGGCCACATTTCCCTGCCAGCCCTGAGGATGTGGTGCTTGTTCACAAAGCCTGAGCAGCTCCTGGTAAGGCCCTGCATCCTACCTTTGAAGTGCTGGGCCTGTGGCACTCCAACTTTTTTGGGAGCTGCCTTCCCATCCTCTTTGGCCTCGGCTTCGCAGAGGCTCTCGCCATCCTCCTCTGGTGACTCATCCCCACTGCTGTCCGAGTCCTCTTCTCCAGCTGATGCTTTCTGTCCCTTCAAGGGGCTGTCCCCAGTACCTGCAGGCTTTGCCGGGCTGGCTTCTGCTGTGCTGGCTTTCCAGCCAGGGTGGCAATTATCTGGCTCCTCCTGCCCTTCTGATGCTGCTTCAGTGGGGAAAGACAAGAGATCATCATATTCCATGCAAGAGGAAGCCACCCTCGCACACCCACACACATGCAGAAAAACCACCTGGCTGAGACAGAGGGCACAAACTGTGCTGCAGGGAGGCACGGACACAGGCTTCCCAGCCCTCCAGCTTCACCCCCCACTCCTGCACTTGTAACTGGGATGCACGGACACAGCCAGCCTCTACAGCACCCACAGGCCCCAAGTGCCCACCCAGCCATACCCGATGGCAGGATGCAGCACTGGTCAAGGCTGCGGGGGTCTGAACTCGGGGGGTCGTCTGTTGTGGGCACCTCAGAAGGGGACGCTGCGGTGTGACCCTTCCTGTGCTGCCAGAAGAGCTTGGCGTTGGCTGTGACGAAGTCGCAGTGGCCACAGTGGAAGGGGAAGTGTGTCCGGTGGTGCTGTTCCATGGCCTGGCGGCTGGGGAAGAGCAGCGGGCAGGCCCGGCAGGCGCAGGACACGGGCGACGCCCCGTGCACGTGGCGCAAGTGACCGCGCAGCTGCTTGCGGTCCTCTGTGGCGAAGTGGCAGCCCCTCTCGGGACAGGGCAGGGCTCCTGAAGGGGCACGGTGGGTCTTGAAGTGCTCCTTGAGTTGGCCAGGCTGCAAAAACGCCTCCTGGCATATGGGGCAGAGCAGGCAGTCTGGAGCAGAGCCCTCCTGTGTGCTGGCTCCGGGCAGCTCTGAGCCCCTGCGGTCACTCTGGCCCTCGCTGGCAGAAGCCAACAGTGCCCCTGTGAGTTCCAGGTGATCTGGGGCGGGCAGCAGCAGGCACTGGTGCTGGGACAGCAGGGAGGCCTCTGAGAAGCTCTGGCCACACCTCTCGCAGAAGTACAGCTCCACCACTTTGACCAGAACCTCTGCAGAGAGCAAGTGATGAGTGTTAGAAAGAGCTTTTTCCAGGTTCAGAGCTTGGGACTGGTGGTTCAGTTCCAGCTCTGGACAAGGAGAATAAATCCCTCTTGCCACAAATTACATTTTGGGAACTACATCCACCATAAGAGGGGGAATATCACCACCCAGGTGGCCACGATAACCAGTTCTGTCCCTCTGCACCTTTGAAGCATGCAGAGATGAGAGGCTGGCCTGGCCCCATTCCCGTTAGGATGTACCCACACGGGACCCACGTGGGAAGCATGCTGGGGGGTAGCAGTTCAGGTGGAGATGTCTGCCTGGTCCCGACTGACAGCCTGGAGCGACCCCCTCATGCAGCATGCAACTCCCACAGCCACTCTCCCCATCCACACACCCAGCTAGTGCCAGGTCTGTGCTCAGTGGTGGCACTAGACTCATGATGCAGAGTCAGAGATCTGAGGGCACCTGGGACAGGGCCCCTGGCCAGACCTCTCTAGCTCTGCTGTCTGCAGAGGGGCCCATTCTGCACTCCCTGCACTCCATACCTGTGGCACTGGTCGTGTTGCTCAGTGTCACGTTGCCAGCCACTGCCTCGATGAATATTTCCACATTGCTTCCTTCAGCATGAGCCCCTTCCCCAGGCATCGATGCCTCTGCCAGCAGCAAGTCCTGGCCGGCAGCCAGTGGGGGTGCCCCAGCCAGACCAGTGCTGGCCACACCAGGGCTTCCCACAGCTCCCACCTCTCCCGGTGTGGGCAGGAGCAGCTCTGAGCACAGGGTCTCCATCTCCCTGCTGGCACCCTCTGATACAGTCACTGCTGTGCTCATTGACACCGGGCACTGCCTTGGCGCTGGGCTGGATGACCTCTCAATCTGAAACAGAAGAAAGCACTTTAAACGAGATACATCCCAGAGCCCAGAGGATTCTGGGGAGCAGCCTGCGATGCCAGTCTCAAGGCAGGGTATTTCAATGCTGGCCCTTTCCTGCTGAGCCCCAAGCAGGCCGCTGGCAAGCCTTCTGTCACGGGGTAGACAAGAGCGCAAGGACACCTGTACCTCCTCCCCGAGCCCAACACCCAGGGCTGGCTCCCTGCCTGCAGCAGGGCCGGCCCCCGAGCCCACCTTCAGGGCTATGCCCAGTCTCCAGCCAGCAGGTGCCCCCGCGAGTC
>VXBQ01003150.1:99391-124434 GCA_013400175.1 Phainopepla nitens
CCTCTGCTGCGGGGAAAGCCGGTGTGGATCCGGGTCTTTTGCAGGGGAGGGTGGGGCTCCTGCGGGGGGGCTGCGGGACGCTGTCCACGGGACGCTGTGCCCGGTGAGGAGGAAGGTCACGCCTTATCCTAGCGGAGGTGGGATTCTGTACCTGAGAGAGCAGAGCGTGTCTGTGTGTCTGGCGGGGAAGGCTCCCCCCCGTTCCCAGTACGTGACAGACCTGCTGGAGGAGGTGGAGAAGCTTCAGGCCCCTAAGCATGCGGCTATAATCTAGATATGGAGGTGCGCCTTCTGCCACCGTCGTGTGCCTGTTCTCAGTAGCAAAGATCTTTGGCTTAGCGCGGGGATGTGCTTCAGCTTTTTCAAATGATAAACCTTAAATAATTGCAGTGCTCATGACTTCTGGCTGTTCAAAGAATAAAACCCTGTAAAACTCTGGCCTTCTTGTCTTGACTGAAGAAGCTACAGATGCTCCCGTGCTTCTTCAAGAGCCTCCTGGCCCCCTCCTGCTTGGCTCACCCAGTGGTGAGAGAGAGGGTTCCTGCAGCCAGCAGGAACATTTGGTAATAAGCACAGATGTGGGAAATCCAAATGTGCCAGGCAGCCCTTCACCTTAAGGCCTGGCCACGATAAAGGGCAGGGATACTGTGGGTGGTCTGTTTTTGTTCCTTGCTACCATTCAGTCTTTCCTCACAGGTTTGTTGCCGGAGTGCAGAAACAATGCTGTGGAAAGGAGCTGCATAACCTCCCACAATGCCACTTTCTGACTTTGTCTTAGCACTGAAGGACAACCCATATTTTGGGGCTGGGTTTGGCCTCGTCGGGGTGGGCACAGTCCTGGCAGCAGCCCGGAAGGGGGCCCAGTTTGGGCTGGTGGCTTTCAGGCGCCACTATATGATCACCTTGGAGGTGCCCTGCAAGGATAAGAGCTACCAATGGCTCCTGAACTGGGTCTCCCACCACGCCAAGCACACGCAGCACCTCAGCGTTGAGACGTCGTACTTGCAGCATGAAAGTGGGCGTGTCAGCACCAAGTTCGACTTTGTCCCCAGCCTTGGGAATCATTTCATCTGGTAAGGGAGGGTAGGGGAAAGCAGTTTGGGGATTGAGCCTCACTTTGGCAAACCGGGGGGCCTGTAGAGGCAGTGGAGAAGATCGTGCCTCCTCTCTGGGTCTGGGTTAGGGCAGGAGATGAAGAGTAGCAAGAGCAGCCTGTACTCAGCAGTGTGAAATGATTTCCTTACATGAGATGAGTGTTCTCGATGCGTGAACCAGGTGAGGCGCAGCTGAGCGGTGCTGGATCACTGTACCCCGCTGTCTTCCTGCCCCAGGTACCGCAGGAAGTGGATTCGCATCGAGCGCAGCCGGGAGACGCAGATGCTTGACCTGAACACGGGGACGCCCTGGGAGTCTGTCACCTTCACTGCACTGGGCACCGACCGGGAGATCTTCTTCAATATCCTTCAGGAAGGTCTGTAGGGGAGCTGTGTGGGGTGCTGCTGGAGCAGCCTACTCCCTGGAGATGCCCAGGGAGATCCTCTTCCCCGCAGCTGTCCCCTCTGCCTCTCTCTGCAGCCCGGGAGCTGGCGCTGCAGCAGCAGGAGGGGAGGACGATCATGTACACGGCCGTGGGAGCAGAGTGGCGTCAGTTCGGCTTCCCCCGCCGCCGCCGGCCCCTCAGCTCCGTGGTGCTGGAGGAAGGCGTGTCAGAGAGGCTGGTTCAGGACGTGAAGGAGTTCATCAGCAACCCCAAGTGGTACAGTGAAAGAGGCAAGGCTCTGGTGTGGGGTGGGGCAGGATGCTCACGGTCCTCTCTGGAATTGGCTGTGGGGAGATCTTTTCCTGCTGCTTACCTTCCCCAGGTGTATGCTCTTTGCGTGCTCAGCACAGCACCACAGCTGGAGGGAGGGAGCACAGATGAATCCATGTGGTTATCCTAAAAGAACACTGTCTTCTTAGGGATCCCCTACCGAAGAGGCTACCTGCTTTATGGTCCTCCTGGATGTGGGAAAAGCAGCTTCATGTGAGTATTGTCAGCTCCCTGCTCTGGGCCACAGCAGTCTTGAGTGAGAGGGTGTGGATGAGTTTGGGTTTGGAATACAGGAGTGGGCTGTGCCTTATGCATGGTTCCTATTGTAAGCATTTGCATTGCTGGCACTGTGACAGGTCAGGGTGACAAGCCCTTTGTGCCCTTGCTTTGCACAGTGCTGCATGGTGTGGGTGGGCTGAACAGGGGCTTCCACCCGCCCCTCAGGTCTGATCCTTGCTGGGAAAGGACCACTCTGCCCTCTCCCTTACTGCTAAGGGGAGAAATCTGATTTTTTTTCTTGACTGCGGGCTTTCCCACTGTGATTCCCCCTTGTGGTTTGTGTCCTTTCCAGCACAGCCCTGGCCGGGGAACTGGAGTACAGCATCTGCCTGCTGAGCCTCAGTGACCACAGCCTCTCTGACGACCGGCTCAATCACCTCCTGAGTGTAGCACCGCAGCAGAGCATCATCCTGCTGGAGGATGTGGACGCTGCCTTCGTCAGCCGGGACCTTGCTGCTGAGAGTGAGCACTGCCCCTGTTCCTGGGCCAGCAGCAGGAGGGAGGTGCCCTGGCTGTACTGGGAAAATGTTTGGAGTCTGGGATGCTCAGCTGCACCAGCAGAGACCAGGACTGGGGGAGTCTCTCAGGCCTCAGGGCCCAAACTGGAACTTGTCCAGTTTTGGTTAGGCTGTAAAAGGGAATTTGGATCCTTTATCCTCAGGCAAAGGTCCTTCTCCTGCCCAGCTGCTTCTGGGATGAGGGAGAAGGTGGCTTTCCTTGTCATTCTCTGTGTTCCCTTGAGTGTGTGTGGGCAGGGGAGGTGAGCCAGGCAGAGGGTCAGCCTCCAAGCAAGGAGCGAGCGGGGAGCTTGGCATAAGCCTCAGGTAACAGGAAGGTGGCCCACAGGCCTGCACAGGGTTAGTGGCCAACGGCTGCAATCTCAGACACCTCTGTTCCCAGACCCGGCTGTGTACCAAGGCATGGGGCGCCTGACCTTCAGTGGCCTTCTCAATGCGCTGGATGGTGTGGCCTCCACAGAAGCCAGGATTGTCTTCATGACCACCAACTATGTGGACAGGTCAGAGCTGCTCCTGGGAGGGAGTAGGGGTGGGTAGCACAGAAAAACCTTACTCCATTTTGCTGGGCTTTATTTACTGAATCCTCCAGCATGAAGACTGGGGGTTCAGATTTCCTACATCCTCCCTTGGGATGCAAGTCCTTTGATTGCTGATCAGGATCCCTTTAGCTGGAGCTTCAGGTGCCTACCTGCTGTTCAGAACATGGTTGTATCCTTCAGGAGTGGTACCACCTTCCTCCCCATGGGGAGCTGCCAGTTTTGGGGTTGTGTCCATGCTGTGAGTGAAGCGCTGGCCATTGGGTTGGTGGGATGCAGCCTGGGCTCACGGTGCCTGGACAGCTGCTGTGCTGTGGCAGGCTTGGTTCACCCCAGACCGAGCTGGCCTAGGGGTTTGTTCAGAGGTTGCTCATGGGACAGAGAGATGGGCAGAGCTGTTTCCCAGGACATTCTTGTCCTGCTTTGGACTCAGTCCTTCCCCAGCTCCCTCCTTTCTTTTTGGGTTGATTTCCCTCCTCAATCTCCCCAGGGATGAACCTGTTTCCCCCCTTTACCATCTTACAGCGCATCGCACTTTGCAGAAAGGACAAGGGCTGTGCTAGTGTGGCTAGGGGCTTCCTGCAGGACCCAGCCTGAACAGATTTGCTTTGATCAGGTTTTCCAGCCCCACCCTTTCTGTTGACAGGCTGGACCCAGCGCTGGTACGTCCTGGCCGTGTGGATCTGAAGCAGTACGTGGGCCATTGCTCCCGCTGGCAGCTGGCCTGCATGTTCCAGCGCTTCTACCCCGAGCAGCCCCCGGCTGCAGCCCAGCGCTTCGCGGAGCAGGCGCTGGCCGTCTCCAAACACATCAGCGCTGCCCAGGTGCAAGGCCACTTCATGCTTTACAAGACAGACCCTGAAGGAGCCACTTCAAACATAAGCTCCAGCCTGCTGTGACCAGGGGCCGGCTTTCCTTTGTGACACTGAGAGGACTGGGACAAAGATTTGACCATCCTAGGGATGCCGTGAAGCTGCCCACCTGCACAGGCCAGGTCTCTGTTCACCTCTGTCTCTCCTATGCCTTGGTTTGGGAGAGTCAGAGCTGCCAGCCTCACAGCAAGGGAGGAAATCTGGCTCTTGCTGCTCCCCAGACTTGGGTGCTGCTGCACCAGCCCTGTTCACCAGTGTGTGCCTCATGTTGGGATTGCTGTAAGCTACCAAGGTTTCTGGTGTGAATCCCCTTCCTTGTGGGTCAGCCTGGAGATGCCTCAGAAGGGCATTTCCTTTGGGCAGGACATCGGGGTTCTACACTGCTAGAAGTGTCCAGTTTTTTTGAAGGACAGTGGTCTCACTGGTTTGTGAATATCCTCTGTGAAGTGCACAACACAGCTCTTGTCTCTCTGGTCTGTTTCCCTGTTAGTTGCCCCTCTATCCAGCTGCTGGTCCAGAGCCCTCCTGACCAGGGCCTGGCAAGTACCACAAATCCAGACTGTTTCTGAAAAAAAGCAGCTCCTAAGAGACAAGTCATTGTCCCTTGGGCTCCAGGCTGGTGCCACTGGTCCTGCTGAGTTATGATGCCAAGCCACAGATCTGCTTGGATATTTTTCCTAGGTGGGCATGACTGTCCTTCCCACCAGAGGAGATGTGGGGCCCTGGAGCTGTATGAGGGCAGATGAGAAGCCTTGGCCAGTTACAGCAGATCTTCCCAAGAGCTCTCCCCTTACAGTCCCTCTTTCAGAATCCTGAAAATCAGTTTCCCCAGAGCAGTCCTATGTTAATGTGGTCAGTTTTGGGGGTTGCATCACTTGCTTGGGCTGGGAAACTGGGTTCCAAGCCAAACCCAAATTGTAGATCACTGCTTAGCCCTCTTCTTGGCTCTGCCCTGTAGGGCCAAGGGCATAGCCAAGAGCACATGGCAATACACAGGGGCACAGTCAATGGCCCTTGGCACCCAGATAGATTTTGGTGCAAAAAGGCACTGCTTTAATCCAGCCTCAGACTTGCACAAATGTTTCTGCAAGTGAAGGAGCAGCATGCTGCTCGCTGGCATCTCAAACCCTGTGTTTGACCATCCCACAAAGCCTGGCTGCTCAGATCCAGCCTCTTCCCTCAAAGCTGGGGGTCAAAACTGGCCAGTGAGTGATTGGCAAATGTCCTACAGCTGTCTGGGAGGATGGGGAGTGTTTGGGGGGATAGCCAGAGGGACCTGATGCCACCACACGAAACTCTTGCTGCTTGCTTTTAATAGTGTTAATGCTACAGATGCTGCCAGTGCCTTTCTGCCTGGCCTGAGGGCTTTTGCCAGTTAAGCCTCACAACAGCCTTGTGAGGTAGGTGAGTGACACAGGTGGACACCAAGCAAGGCGACCCAGGTCAACGTGCAGGCTCGTCCTTCCATCTGACCTGGAGGTTTGGTTTGTTTATCCCAAATTCATTTCCACATACTGTTGCAAAATGCCCTCTGCTCCAGGCTGAGAGCAGTGAGTCAGAGAGGGTCCTTCCTAAAGCACTATTCCCAAGGAAAAATCCCTTCCCACTAGCACATCTGGCATTTGATTGAAGTTATCCAAGTCCTCACTCTGATTTCCATGGCTGAATTCCCATGCTCCAAACACGGCACGGCAGCTTTCCTGCTGAGAGTAATCCTGGCTCACCAGAGGAAGACAAGGAGCTTCAGCTGCTCTGAGGGGCAGAGATGTTCCATGTTTCTTTTAGGACACAATCCAATGCCTTTCTTGGAGCACAGCAGTTTCACCAGTGAAGGCAGGAGGCAGCAGAACAAGCACCAATGTCAGGTAAAGTTTGTGCCTTTTCACCCAAGTGTGGGCAGGCCATTCTCCCAGAAACAAGCTGAACAAGGACAGAGGGAACACTGAAGAAAAATGAGGGCTCTCTTCAGGGCACGAGTGCTCAGCCCTCATCAGCAGGAAGGCATCTGTCTCTCAGGTCCTTCAGCCCACGATAGGTAGTGTAGGCTCAGGCCAAAGAGGGAGAAAAAAAGAATGATTTTAGAACGTTACGGTTGAAAATAGACCAGTGTTGGAAATTTAAGCACAGAAGGTTCTTGGGCAGCAGGATAAACCAACCCCTTCAGGTCAAAGCATGGAGTAAGCAGGGCAGCAGATGAGGAGTTCTCAGTCAAGAAAGGGGTTAGTGCAACTTCCATATGCCAAAGCTCAGACAGATGTGTGTACTGGCAAATGCCCTCCTGGCACACACAGCCGTTGGTTTCCTGAGGATCTCACATGAAGTTCAGGCAAGACCATTGTAACACTGCTATTTTTGCACTTAGCAGAAGGAGGAAGACAATAACAACCCACGTGTGGGCACCAGAGGTGGGGAACAAGGCACAAACAAGTGTGAAGGAATCAGTATTTTCCAGGTGAGGCAGAGAGCTTACACTAAGCCAGGCAAAGAAGAGAGCCCTCCCGTCACCCAGGATTGCCAGGGGAAGGTCTCTGCCTCAGCCCTGGTTGTAGGGAACAGGGAAGGAATTGAGAAATACCAGGGATAAACACCTTTGCTCCAAAAAGCAATGAACAGGAGCAAGGGGGCAGAGAAAACAAAGGGAGCAGGCTCTGGAGAAGACCCAATTGAATTAATTTAATAGCATTGCCCCACTTCAGAGGCTTGGGATTGCTCTTCATGGCTTTGGATTGGGACACCATTTACATCTGTGGAGCAGCAGCAGATGTAACTGCACCAAGTTAGTTTAACCAGCAAATCCTCATTTAAGCAATATCAGCTTGAAGATTACAGGAGGGTAGCAGTATCCAAAATACTGGGGCATGGCTTCACTTCTGGGTTGTCAGAAGTGCCAAGAGACAGCCTGGCCTTGTAAGGGGATTCTGACACATACAGGTAACAAAGCAGAGTAGTCTCTTCTGAGGTTCCCCCATGAGCTTCAACCTGCACAAAAGCTGAAAGACAGGGCAGGAGCTCCATCTAAATATGGGCTTCCTGGATAAACAGGAGCCAAGGTGAAGCCTTAGCCACCAGGCAGCCGTGACCTGCCAATGTGTTGACTTAAGCTTAACTTGGATCTCCTGGCTTGGACTGGGCAATATCCTGTGTAATAATGACTTGCCTGGCCAATCCCAGCAGTTGAGAAGGTGCTCTGAGAAGGAATGGGGGACAGAGCAAGTGGAGCTGAGCTCCAAGATACTGCCCTGGCACAGTCCCACCACTTGGGACCACCACAGCTCCACTGGCTTCCAGGGAAGGTCTTGCCACACTTTGGCTCTGCCATGGCACCATGCTGGGCTCAGTCCCTTTGATCTGTAGGTGTGCACATTTCTTGGCATTTCACTTATAGGGACAATGACTGCAGGTCCCCAAAGCTACCTCTGTCTTCCAGGTGCTCTGAGACCAAGGCTGATATAATCTGTCAAGATTCCATTTCTCCAATGCTGGTAACAGCCAGCTGCTCGTGCCAGGATGCTTTACACTGCACATACCCTGGCAACACTGCCACAAGCTGTCCCATGTGCCATCTGCTTCCTCCCTTCCAGGGGGTACAGTATCTGCTTGCTACTGCTCCATCAGAGCCTTCATTGTTTTCCCCAGAAACAGCCCTTTTTTCCCCCAGCCCAGCTCCTCATCATTCCTGCTAGGAGCCACTCTCCTTCTCAAGATGGGCTTCTCGATGTCCACTGGGCCTGAACACCCCTCGCCCTCTTGGTGCTCTGGGATAGGAACCACGCTCCTGAACTCTGGACCTCTCCCATCTTCCACAATCCCAGGGCCTATGATGGCCCTGCCAGTTGGGGGCAGCTTTGTGGTCACTGTGGTTGAACATCAGGTTCTCCTTTTTCCTGCCCCGTGCCTCAATCCCCTCCTCTGTGCTCCATTTCTCCACGTCATGGTGCTCCTCTTTCAAGTCCACAGTTTCTGTTGCTGGTGAGGGGTCTTCATGGCACAACTCCTTTCTTTCAGCCAAGGGAGCAGCCCTGCTTCTACTGTGAGGCTTTGAAAACTCTTGGCTGTGCCGTCCAGCAGGTCTACGCTCTGGCCTCTGGCTGAAGCCCCTGGGCTCCCTGGAGCCATGGAGTGGATGACAGGCTTCCTCTCCCAGTTCCTGTGAGCACAGCTGCCTGCCCCGGCCTCTGGAGCCTGGCCTCTCCCCTCTGTGCCTCTCCCTCTTGCTCAGCTGCTCTCTGGGCACAGCAGACCTCTCAGGCCGCCCGGGTTCCACCCTGGCCTCTGATGCCCCAGCTGGCTCGGGAGCCGAGGCTTGGCTGGGCGGCTGGGGCACGTCTGCGGCGCGGGCACTCACCGACAGCTCAGAGCCAGTGGCTGCTTGGCCTGGATCCACAGCAGCTGGAGGCTGAAAGAAAGAAGCCACCAGTTAAGAAAAGGACAGGGGTGTCCCACAGCAGATGACAGTGCTTGCTCCTGCAGCCCAGAGCTGCCTCAGCAGCTCTCTGCCCTCAGCGCCGTACCGCCTGGAGGCTGATGAAATATCGGTTCCTCTCTGCCTCGGGGTCGATGATTCCCCCTTTCTCTTGCTGTCTCTTGAAAATCAGGCGCAGTTCTTCCTGGTGCTGCAGCACCTTGGCATCTGGCCTGTATGGCTCCTGAGCAGAAGAAAGCAAGGCAGGGTAAGGGCTCTCTCAACACCTAGCATGCACAGGCAGTGGCATGGCTGGGAGCTACTCTCCAAACCTTTCTTTGCACAGTACCAGGCAACCTGCTTCCTTCTGCCACATTGACCAGGCCTACAGATGCATGGGAAATCCCTGGACAGAAGCTGAGCATCCCAGTGCAGACCCACTATTTCTGCAGTGACTGCCTTGGGCCATCCTGCCGTGGGGTGGGATGCAGAGCAGCTACCATCAGGTCACTCTCCTGACCTGACTGTATCCCCAGTGAGTGCAGGGATATTCCCCATGGCAGAATCACCTTTGCCTCAGCACATCTGCTTAACTCAGGGCTATACAACTGAGCCCTCTCTCTCTGAGCTGCCCGTTGGATGGGACATCTAGGAGGACCTGAGAGAGTGTGTGTGCATTCATCTGATACAATGTCCCAGTTGAAGCTACCCAGTGAGAAGACACAGCTGGGCAGGTGAGCCCCCATCTCTTACCAGAGGGTGCTGCGGGGGCGGCGCTGCCTTCAGAGCACAGAGGTCGTAGACCAGGGTCTCCCGGCAGACAGGGCACTGCACACCAACTTCCTGTGGGGAGGCAAGACATGATAGCAAACCCTGTCTGTGATCTAGCTCATGCAGTGCCCCATAACCCCACCCTGGCAGTCGAACAGGGTGGTCTTCTTCACTCTTCCGCCCAAGATAAAGAAGTCCAGAGGAGTTCCAGTGGCATGAAAACAGCCTGGCATCTCAACAACTGCTATGGAAGGTGTCTCCGCAGGAGGCATGCTGGGATCTGTGCTCCAGCAGCTGACTGCTTTACAAAGCACCCCTGTCAACACATATGGCTTCAGCCCTCAGCCTAGGATGTGGTTTTTTCTGCTCCAAAGTGGAGTGTGTCATCTAGGCAGCACCTCTCTGAAAGGGTTTGTAGGCAGGAGCCTTTGATTTGCCATGCTCAGTTGTGCTGCTTGCTCTGCAGCTGACAACTGTTCCAACACCTGCTAGGGAGGTTTTATCACCCCAAAACCCAGGTGATTGTGTTTACCCTGCTGCAACCCCCCACAGTTCAAGGACTAGGACTAGGGAGCTCTCTTTTCTAAGTTCTATGGTTCCAGAAGTCAAAAAATGCAACTCTGGGCACTGACCCAGAGATCCAATAAACCAACTTGTTTGGTTGGAAAGGGCCCTGGCGATAACTTAGTGTAACCCCTGCTGATTCTCAGCACAGGCTCCACGTCCCAAAGAGGATGATAGAGATGCTACAAGGGTCTGTGCAGGGGGCTAAGGAAGGAGGCCCAGTACCTGTTTGGGGGATGGTGCAAGGTGCTGCTCTCTCTCTTCCTGCTGCATGAGGATCTCCTCCTCCATGTGCTGGGCATAGCGGGCCAGACAATGGGAGTGAAAGTAGTGGTAGCACTGGGTCTTTGTGAAGGCTTCTTTCTCCTGTCAAGAGAAAAGGGCATCTTTGAAGGATTTCTAAGCAAAGAGTTATGTAACGATCCAGCTGAGCTGGGTTTTTACTTCCATGTCAGTGGTATCCATGGGGAACTAGTGCTAGTGGTGGCAGAGCCACCCAACATTTTCTGTGGGGCTGCATCTCCACTCCCTCAGCAATTACTGGGATCCTGCTTCTTGTTTCAAGTGTTGGAAACACTCCTAATGTTAAGATGCAAAGATTTTATGACTGATTTCTCTGCACGTGTTCCTGTGTAACCAGCCATCTTCCCACCTGATGTGTTCTCCTTCCTAGGCAGGTGTTGACTTTCCTTGCAACCCCAGTAAGGCCTGCTCCCCTGTCCCCACAGACCCCAGCACCTGCATGGATATATTCTAGTCCCTCCTGACCACCTGTGTGCTGAACTCCAGGTGAGGTGTAGCCAACACAGGGAAGCTGAAAAGCACCATCAGCTAGCCCCAGAGCCTACACTTCTTTGGAGATGCTCCAGCATCTCTCACTGCCCCGTGCCCATTTTCTGTAGAAGATTATCTAGAGGTTGACAGGAAGAGCAGCATGTATTGCACTAGAAGGGCCCTGTGCAGAATGGGAGGCAGGAGGCTGCTTGGGTGCATCTTGGTCCCAGGCTGATATCCCAGCGCCAGACTTCCTGTTCTCTTGCCTTGCTTCCCAGTTAGTTTGCGGGGTCAGGAGACACGTGCCTACCTGGAATCCATACAGGCAGATTACACACTGTCCTTGAGGAATATTGTTGTCAGTGAGGATCTCCTTTCCCTTCTGTGGAAGCATTAAAGCACACATTTTACTCACTGGCCTGCCCAGGGCCTCAGGGATGTCCCTCCCCCTGGGCAGTCAGGGATCAGTGTCTGTGGCTGGTCACACCCAATCTCCTCACTCTCACCTCGATCAGTTCATAGAGCACCTCTGTCCCCAGCCTGGCTTCAGCAACACTTCTGAGGGTCTGGGAAATCCTACAGCAAAGCAGCAGAAATCCTTAACACAAATTTAGCTACACCTTTTCACTGTCCCACATACCTGCTATCCTGCCATGATGACAAGAGGAAGAAAGAGAGCACTGGCCTTCAGGCTTTGCTTGGAGCACAGGATGGGCACACAGGCACACACATATTCACGTGCTGTCCTGGCTCCCCACCAGCCAGTGCACAGGAAGCCTTTGTCATGACAGGACTCGCAGGAGCAGGTTTGCTGATGGCCTCAGCTTGAGCTCACCCAGCACCCTTTGGTTTTGGTGAATCCCAGGCTTTGTTTATCTGACGGCAGTCCCTGAGCAGGTCTCTTGAGAGCCACGTTCTCTCGTACTGCCGGCAGGCACCAAGGTCTCTGCACACAGTCCACTGCACCAAGGACCAAAGCACAAAGGCAACAAAGGGCTGCCCAAGGACTTGGCTCAGTCCCACCTCTGTCAGGGCAGGACCAGCAACTTTCAAGGCCCCAGAGATTCAAATAACATTTCAGGGGGACCACAAGGGACCGACCACAAGATAGACCCCTCTGTGTCAAATTCGACCAGTGGCTCCTGAGAGATTTAGGACAAAGTGATTTAGGGACCTGTATCCATCTATTAACCGGACACGGGAAGTCACGTGAATTAGATTAGCCTCGTCCATCAGTTCTGCCTCCCGGATCTCTGGAGAAAAGGATCGCCACTCCCCACCCTCCTGGCACTCACTTTTGAATTTGCTCATCTGACAGCCCCCGTGGATTGCTGATGGAGATCTCCGGAGCTTTGTCAGGATACTGTGATAAAAGAGAAACACCCAAAGCATAACAAGGAAGGTGGAGAGGCCCGAGGCCCGGAGGTGCAGGGCGCGCGGGCAGCCTACCTGAGGGGGCACGGAGAGCACCAGGGTGAAGCGGACGTACTGGGAGTCCTGGTCCTGGGCCGTGGCAGGGTGCAGGGTGATGCTGATCTCCCAGGGCTCCCACCTGCAGAAGGGGCAGGTCGGGGTGAGCGGGGCGGCGCGGGGCCGGGCCGGGGCCGGGGAACGCGGGACGTACCTGCCCAGGCCCCGCGCCACCTGCAGCTCCTCCAGGTAGATGGACTCCAGCACCTCCACCTCCGGCGGCAGCGCCCTGCGGGAACCGACCAGGCGGGGGTCAGACGGCGCCGGCGGGCTGGGGGTGCGGGGAGCGGGGAAGGCACGGGGGCTGTTACCAGTCCGTCGCCTCCGCTTCCTCCCCGGCCGCCGCCATCTCCCCGCCGTCCGCGGAAGCGGAAGCGGGGAGCCCGTTGCCAGGAGACGCTTCGGCGGCGGGAGCGGGGCGCGGCGAGCTTCGTGCCGCGGCGGGATTGCGGCCCCGGGGCTCGGGGCTCGGGGCTCGTCCCGCCTTGGAGCCGGTGCGCAGGAACAAAGCCTGGGGCGCGGGGGACGCTGGCCTAGGGGAACGGGCGCCGGGGGCAGCCCCGCGGGAGGGGAGGTGTCCGCGGAAGGGGAGACGCTGCTCCTCACTGGCCTCTCTGCCTCGGCAGCTCAGCGGCCTCGTCCCGAGCGATGGAGAACTATCACGTCCTGGAAATGATCGGCGAAGGGTCCTTTGGGCGCGTGTACAAGGGGCGCCGGAAGCACAGCGCCCAGGTGAGGGGACAGGGTTGGGGCTCTGCTGTGTGTGGCCGGGGCTGACTTCTGGTGCCTCTTGGGTTCTGAGGCTCTGCCAGGATTTTGGGGCTCGGCATTCATTCGGCTTTCTGCTGACGTTCCTGTCCAGCCCCAGCAGGCGCTAAGTCATCTGGATTAAAGGGACATCAGGAGCGACCTCAAAACCTCAAAGCAGACCCAGTGCTAAATATAGATGCTCTGAAACTCCCAAGACAAACACCCCACAGCTGGTGCCTGACTATTACTAGGATGAATGTGTTTTCCTCTTATCAAGTTGAACCTCCCTCTGTTTCCATTTGTAGTCCCCATGTCGTCCTCCCACATGCTTCAGTCCCCTCAGCATCATGCATCTCTCTGCTATACTCATTCTAGCCTATTGATGTTTTTCTGGGCCAAAACCTGGCCACAATATTCCCGACATGGTTCTCAAGACTAGAAATAAAGGTCAGTAATCACTTTGCTGCAGTTCCTGCCTGTTGATACAGCCCAGGGTGCTGCTAGTGTTCCTCATTTCCAGGGCACACTGCCGGCTCATGTTAGGCCTGCTGTTCGCCAGCATCTCAAGGTCCTGTCCCATGTTTCTGAAGTCCTGGTTTTATCTGTGTTCACTGATTACATTTCTTTGCTTTAAATACCCATGTGAAAAGTGTGAGCACCAGTATTGATGTGCAAGGGCCTGGGGAGAGCCCTAAGTCCAAGGGGCCCAGTGAACAAATGTCTCATTGTTCTGTTGTCTGTGTTCAGCTGGAAAGTACTGCATCCTGTCTGGGTTAAAAGCAGCCTTTGCCAGGGTGGGTCTGACCAGGAGCCTGGTCTCATCCCAGCTTTTCTTGCTTTGAAAGGTGGTGGCCTTGAAGTTCATCCCTAAGGTGGGGCGGTCTGAGAAGGAGCTGAAGAACCTGCAGCGGGAAATTGAGATTGTCAGAGGCCTCCATCATCCCAACATCATCCAGATGCTTGACAGCTTTGAGACTGCTAAGGAGGTGAAGGGGACTATTCCAGGCAAAGGCTTTTGCTTGACTGGAGCAGGGGAGCAAGGGCTGTCCCCTGCTGTTGTAAGGACATCTTTCTCAGGAGATGCTGGTGACTTCATCCCAGGGTCTGGTTAGTGTTTTTCAGAGCCCTTTAGTATGTGTCATGTGGGACCCAACACCTGTGTGTGCTGCTCTAGGTCATATGCAGAGGTGAGGGAGCTGACCAGGGGCTGTGTGATGCAGGAGGAGTGGTTTGACATCACAGGATGAGGGTGATTCTTCACTCGTCAGTCTCTTCAGAGACTGGCTTTTCACTGATTTAAACTCTCATGGATAGAATACAAGAGCGGGTTGACGACTGTTCTATGGCACATGGGAACATGAAATAAGGTCATTGGACAGCAGATTCAAAAGCTCAAGGGAGTGATTCTATCCAATGGGAAGTACCATTCTGGGCTTGTCCTGTCCTTCCCTCTTCCCTTGTTTCTGCTGGCTGTCTGAGGTATGGACAGCTCTGAGACCTCTGCCAAGTGTCAGGTCCTTGCTACAGTGCAGCCATGGGAGTTCTCTTCCATTCCAAGCCCCAGCCCAAGCTGATGGACTTTGCATGATGACACCCCAACACCTCCCTCTGATTTCTTACCCTGCTCTGTCCTGGTCCCCGGGGCCTGATCTCACCGTGCTGCTCTTCTCTCCAGGTGGTGGTAGTGACTGACTACGCAGAGGGAGAGCTCTTCCAGATCCTGGAGGATGACAGGAATTTGCCTGAGGACCAGGTGTCTATCATGGCAGGGGCCATGCAGTGTTTGCTGCAGGCTGGAGAAAACAGGACTTGTGTGCCTGCAGGCAGAGGGTCTCTGCTGTGAGAGAGATGTCAGGAGGGTGAGGGTGCCTCTGGGGCTTTACCTGGCAGAGCTTCTGAAAAGGATGGAGAGGAGGCCAAGTTGGCATTGTGGGACAGTGGGGTCCTGCAGAGACCTCAGCTTCTCTGTTGCCTTTACAAGGGCCACAGCACCAGACTGCTGCCTTGGCTATTGGCCCACTCCAAGAAACTGCTAGCCCAGGGTACACTACGCTCCTCGCCTCAAACACGACAAAAGCAGAAGTAGTGTGGGAGCCAGGCTGTAAGGGACCTGGCCCTCGTGGTTGTGCCAGCGGGTGGCACCATGGGACACAGGGTGAGGCTTCTGTGTCTCCGGCAGGTCCAGACCATAGCTGCACAGCTCATCTCTGCTCTCTATTACCTGCACTCCCACCGCATCCTGCACCGTGACATGAAACCCCAGAACATCCTGCTGGGCAAAGATGGTGTTGTCAAGCTCTGTGACTTTGGGTGAGTGCTGGGCGCCAGCCTGAGGGAGATGCTTGGCCTTGGAGCAGCCAAGGGGTTTTCTGGATGCTGTAGAGGAGGACTGGGGGAGTGCAGAAGGAGACCTGGATTCTTTGCATATTTAGAGGTTAAGCAGAGAGGGGAGATTTTGTCCTCCAGAGGGAAGAAGTATTGGTAAACTCATAGGGAACTCCCTGGGAGCTGCAGCAGATATTTCAGCCTGAACTTGTGATCTGTGCTGTGCTGTGAGCAGGTTTGCCCGTGCCATGAGCATCCACACCATGGTGCTGACGTCCATCAAGGGCACCCCGCTGTACATGTCCCCTGAGCTGGTGGAAGAACGGCCGTATGACCACACAGCAGACCTGTGGTCTGTGGGCTGCATCCTGTACGAGCTGTTTGTGGGCACTCCTCCCTTCTACACCAACAGCATCTTCCAGCTTGTCAGCCTTATCATCAAGGACCCTGTCAAATGGCCCATGACCATGAGCCCAGTGTTCAAGGTAAGGGCTGAAGCCCTGTCTGCAGGGTAAGATCTGTTAATGCAGTTTTGATCTCACCTGCTGCCCTGGTGGGTCACTCTTAGCTTTTATGTCCCCTAACAGGGACTTCAGAACACAGAAAAGCAATGAGAGCTGGACTTCCTGGAAAGGGAATCCTTATCACTGTTACTAAATGTCTGCTGTCCATAAGCTGGGAAACTGGGTCCAACAGCAGAGGAGTGATTTATTGGGTTGTGAAGGGAAATGTCTTCCCATCTACCCTAAGCACTAGAGCTACTCCTTTCCCAGAGCTAGGCAGGAAAGGCAGGCCTCCTGGGTGCCCTCAGTGGCGGGGACTGGTGGGTACACTACGCTCACTGGTGGGTGCTGAACATGTGTCAGTGATCCTGCTGCTCTGCAGAGCTTCCTTCAGGGATTATTAATGAAGGACCCCCACCAGCGCCTGTCATGGCCAGAGCTGCTTTCTCACCCCTTCATTGCTGGACGGGTTACTGGTGAGTGCTTACTCCTTTTCCAAAACTGTCCAGGTCTGTTTCCTTCTACTACTGTCTGGAGACTGGGAGGACCTCCCTGCTCTGCTATTTTTACTCTCCTGGTCTATGCCTCTCTCCTCACAGCTTTTTCCAAGCACTGACTCCTAGCTTCTGATCTTGTTCTGGGTCCCTTAGGATTCCCCTAAGATTTCAAGAGAGATCACTCTCTGTGTGTCCCAAGGGAGAGCTGCTGCTGAAGTTCTCCTCTTGGCCTCCCCAGTTATTGATGACACAGAAGAGCATGGGATTTCAAACCCCTTCACCACCAAGCTGTCTCCAGAGCTGCAGGCCCTGAAGGAGCAGCAAGTCCATTCCATGGCCCCCAGGAGCAGCCAGTCCAGGATCCTGAGAAAGGCCCAGGATAAGACGGTTGAAGAGACACAGAAAAAGGTGGAGAAAAGTTTGGGGTTCCCCTGGCTGTGTCTCACAGTCAAGGCAAAGGAGGGGCACTGAAGTGGGCCCCGGGGGAAAACACATCAGTACAGGAGTCAGGCTGGGGTGTCAGCAACACACAAGGCAGGATTTGGGGTGCTCACAGTGGTGGAGTCTAGGGGACTCCTCTGGCTGAGTAACCTTTCCCTGACCAAACTTCTCTGCCATCACCAGGGGCAACTGAAGGCAGGTGATGCATCTATGAAGCATTCTGTCAATGGACATCCCACGCATAGACCCAGACCAGCATCACAGAAAGCAGCCCCTGAGGAGAGGGAGTCCTTGGCTGCCTCCAGTGAGAAGAATCCGTGTCTCCTACAAGGAAAGAGCAGGACAGCAGAGTGGGAGTTTGAGGAGTCTCCTCCCAACCCAGGGTGAGGGAGGCAGTGGCTGGGGCAGGAGGAAGGGGAAAGGAAAGATCTTTCACTGACTGTGCTGTTTCCTTGGCCAGGCAACACAGCCTCTCTCGAGACTATGAGTGGGAGTTTCCTGGAGCAGGTTCCCCTCCACAGCCTGGTGCTGTCAGGGCAGAGCCCTGGGACAGGCACAGCACTGAGGCCGTGGACCTGGAGAGTGAGGTAAGATGGTGTCTTGAGTGAGGACAGCAGGGCCCAGTTGCCAGGGGCTGGTACAGAGACCCTGAGAATGGCAGGGTCTGTGGCACCGGTTCTCTCTCCTCCATGGCTAGGAGCTGGAGAGCGATGAGGAGTGGCAGCACCTGATTGAGGACACTGAGCCCTCAGCTGAGCAGCTGAGCGTGCCTCTGAGCCTCCTGAGGGACCCAGCCTTCCAGCACCGTGTCCAGGACCGCCTGGCAGACGCTGCTCAGCAGGTGAGTGTGGCTGGCCCAGGCAGCTAAGACTGGAGACTTGGATGCTGCCTTCTTTGTCAGCATTAGGTTGGAAGCATATGGAGACTCCTCAGTCCAGCCAGCAAAAAGATCCTCTGCTTCTTCCAAGAGCTGGAGCTGTCTTGTGCACTTGGCTTGCCATCTGTTCCTCTGCTGTCCCCTGGGTTGAAGGGCTGCTCCATGGCTGGTGGAGACACCAAAACTGCTGCTCATTATAAGCTCTTCTGGCTTCTCTGTGTCCAGGTGCTGGAAGGGATGCTGGTGGGAGCCTCCCATCTTTGTTCTGTGCTTCGTGTTATGGGCAACCTCCTGTCTACCCGGTGTGATGCTGAACTGCTGGACCACTTCTGCCGAGAGCTGAATGTGCCTCTGTCCCTGCTGTGTCTAGCCAAGCAGATCCTGGAAAGTGATGTCACCAAGCAGGTGGGTGTAGAACCCCAGAAAAATATGGGTGCCTTACAGCCCTGCAGAGTGCTGGTGCTGAGGAGGCCCTGGTGTCCTGCTGGGTCCTACTCACAGGTTCCTCTTCTAGGCACCCTTGAGAAGGGGCAGGTTCTGGTAGGGAACGATCCTGTTATAGTGGTGTGGGGATGGCCAGCAGACAATCCCCATTTGTGATTTCTTTCTGGATTCTGCAGCAGCCTTGGTGTATCCCTGTGCTGACAGACCTCCTCATGGTGACCAAAGTTTATTTCAGCAGTGAATGTAGCCTGGAGAAGAGTGGGCAAAAAGACAGGTAGGGACAACTTTCTGTTCCCTGAGGTCTCATGTGGCCACTTTGGGGACCCAGCAGTAAGTGGAAGGGTGGTGTTCATACTCTGCAGCTGAAGTTATCTCTATGAGTAAGCATCATGGTCCAAGTGCTTCCGGCCACATTGCTGTGCTCACAGAGGAGCACTTTCCTTGAATGGGGCTAATTAAAGGAAAGGCACAGTTGACAAGTCCAGTTGTGCTGCCTGCTAACAGCAGCTCACAGTGTGAGTGTGTGCTGCCTGCTCCATTAGCCAGGGCCATGTGTGCCTGTCCTTACAGCAAGGGGCCATATTTCTCTGCACTCATCTGCCTCTGCTGCCCCCCCCAGCCTGCAGACCATTCAGGAGAGTGCTGACTGCTTCCTGGCCCTGCTGCCAGAGCTGCTGGCTGCACCAGTCGACAGTGAGATGAGACTCTGCCAGCAAAGCCTCCTGGTAAGAGTGCCCCCATCTCCCTCCTCCACACCCTCTGCCCCCAGGGACAGAAGCTATGGGGTTGTCTGTGTATGTTGAGGTCTGATGCATTCTTGTCAGGGCAGGCTGTCTCACCCATTGGGGTTTTTGCCAGGAATTGCATACAAAAAGAAGGTCTCTGAGGGTACACCTTTGCTGGCCTTACCATTCTGGGGTGGCTTTACTAGCTGAGCTGATGGCAGGTGTACCCTTGTACACACCCTGGCACAAAAAGTGTCACTTCACCAGACATGCCCCTGTCTCTGCTGCCAAAAGTTCTGCTGCTGGGATTGTGCTGGGTGAGCACAGTGGGTTCTCAGCATTGGAGTATGATTCACATGGGGCTCAGGCAGGAGATGCATACAGGCTTGAATTTGGTATCTTTTAGCTTTTGTTTTCAAACTGCATGTGTTGGCGCCAGAGTAAGCAAGAGCAAAAATAGCTGTTGGGCATGCTCTGCCAGGCTGTGATAGAGGTGAGGAGGGACACGTGCCTCCATGTGTACCCCTCACTTTGGCAGAACGCAGCCAGATGTGAGTCCCATACAGTAACCTGGCTGGAGTGGACATTTGGAGGTCCCTGAAGTTCCAGCACGAGTCCAGCAAAAGACATCTCTGCTGTCCTCCCACAGCTTCCTCCTGTGCTGTCCTTCTCTTCCCTCTCAAACTCAGTCTGCAGTGATGGCAACCCTTGTGTCTTCCCCAGTGCTTCACCCAGCTCTGTGAGAGCCTGGACACGACAGACCCCTCTGTCTCTGCACAATTCTACACCAGGCTGCAAGAGGAGCATCAGCCCCTGCTGAACAGACTCCTTCAGGGATCCATCTCAGAGCAGCCTGCTCTTCGAGGTAGCAGTGGTAGCAGCTCACCACCTTTTCCTGGGGTTTCTTCTCCTTCCTGGCCTTTGCTCCATCAGAGCATTGATGGCCATTGTAGTGCTGTTGGCCGGAAGAGATGGCTGAAACTTGTCTGTCCAGACCCCTGCTAACCGCTCTCTTCCCTCAATCCCAGATCTCATCCTCCTCATGTCACAAGCCTGACTTTTTCTCTCTTGCTGTCCAACCCCATCCTGCTGCCCCTCAGCACCTTTAGCACAATGACTCCCAAGCTCTGTCCCCATGCAGGTGCAGCAGTGGAGGGCAAGTCAGCCCATGACCAGAGCCCATGTGTGGCAGACCTCTTCCTGGCTGCACTGGCTGCTGCCTGCAGCATCCCCCTGGAGAGAAACAGCTGTCGGGAAGCCAAGCAGCAGGTCAGACCAGCTCTCTGTACAGGGTGAAGTGGTGTGGTCTCCACAGGGGCAGCAGCTCTTTCCAGGAGGATCTCTTTCTCTACAGTAGAGTGGAGGGCTGGGGTCCTTTGGCTTTATTGGCTGCAGGGCTCATATTTGTGGGCTGCACCTCCCCAGCCAACAGCTGACCTTAGGAATGTAAGGATTCTCGAATCAAGTAAGAGACTCAACCTTAGGATCTGAAGTGTGAGATAGGCTAAGTAAAGAACTAGGCAATTCATGGAAAACATGAAAAATTCTTTTATTACTGTGATATGAACTGTAGGAAATCTGAAATTGAAGGGGCAGTAAGAGGGAAAACACTTACAGGTTTACATTTGATTCTTTAACTCTGAGTCAACAAGGAGGGAAGCAGAGGAGCAATCTTACCTTGTCAACTCTGGGACTGTGCTTCAAAGCCATGCTAGGTCATGGCAGATAGGCATCCCTTAGTAGACACAGCCAAGATGTAGGAAGCAGATGCTTTCTTTGATTAAATTTTTGCTAGCATTAAACTCCTCGAGTCTGTGCAGTGTTTCAGGTGCCCAGAGTGCAAAACAAGCTGACTTCTGCAGGTTGCTTGTGCAGTAGCTGAAACGCTTATGGAAGGGGCAAGCCAGCAGCTTGAAAGACTGCTGGGGAGACTGGAGGACCCTGGCTGCTCCTTGAACGTCCTGAAGGTAATGGCCCCGTCCTTTATCTGGCTCTGCCCAGAGGTGCCTGGGCCTTTCCTCTGGAATTAGGAGCATGGGGAAGAGGGAACTGTGGGCTTAGCCCTCAATGACTCCCATCTGCCTGCTGTCAGTTGTTGAATAAATTAGCCGACAGTAGCTATGGAGTGGAAGCTGTCTAGAGGGGCTGGTAGGCATCTCTTCCCTCTGCCTTGCAGATCCTCTACGCTGGCTGCCATGCCTGCCCAAACCTGTGCCAGCACCTGGGAAGGAGCCAACCCCTGTGGGGTTCCCTTATGCAGCTCTTGAAGAGTGAGGTAGGACTGACCACAGCCCTGGTGGTGGGGTAGGAGTGTGGGTAAGCAGGAGCCATTCATCTGAGCACCGGTCAGATGAACATGTGTGGGGGGAGGAGTTTAGGCGAGTTTAATCTGAAGAGTGAAGTTCTCTTCCAGGGCCCAGAAACACCTCCTTCTCCCCTGCTATGACTCCCATTCCTTTGGTAGGTCCCTGTGGTGGAGGTGACCCAGAAGGCAGCCTGTGAAGCCTCTCTGTACCTGCTGGCCCTGCTCACCCTGCAGCTTCAGGCATTCCCTCCTACGTAAGCACACACTTTCACTCATGGGTGGCAGAGGAACACGCCCTGCCCTGAACAGCCCTCTGTCCTGCACACTGCCCAGAACTGGGAACCTGGTCCCACTGATCCCTCCGATCCAGACATACCAGCAGGATGCTGGGCAGTGTGGGTGGGTGCTGGGGATGTGGTAAGGATGACCCAGTGCAGACAAGGAGGTGCTGTGAACCAGGGCTCCTCCTGAAACGTTGCTGCTTCCCAGCCTTGTGGGTATTTGGATGCTGCTGTTCTGCATGATGTGAAGCTGTGGGAACATAGTGCTTCTCTCCTGGTCCCTGCATTTCAGGCATGAGGAGATGGTTACCCTGGTTGTGGATCTCATCACTCAGTCTCCTGTTGTGTCCCTTGTGGTAAGCATCCCCCTGCCAGAGCCACTCCTGAGAGCCTTGCAGACCCCTGCAGCCCATTTGGGCCTTACTGTTCCTCTCTCAGGGTGGGATGAGGCTGAGGGATGAAGGATCAATAGTGACTGAGCAGAGGGGAAGTCCCAAAGGTCCTGAACTCTCCTCATCCCACAGGGTGCTGCAGCATTTCTCCTGGCACAGCTCAGTCAGCATGGGGTGGCTTTGGAGCTCAAGAGAGAAAAGATCCTACCAGTGGTAACAAATGCACTGACAGCACCTTCTGAGGTATGGGATGGGGACAGAGAAGCTGGGGACCCATGCATTCCCCACTGTGGAGGTGTGCAAAGATGGGCTCAGAAGGGTGCAAGTGTGATGCTGCTGCCCTCAAGCCCAGCACCCAGCTCCAGACTGTCTCCCACTTTCTTACAGCTGCAGCTCCCCCTGCCAATGGGTGCTGGTTTCTATGATGGGTTCTTTTTCCTCCTGCTGAAACTCCTTGAACAGGTACCAGTCTGGCCATCTCCTTTGCCTGGTCCCTGCCAAAAAGGCCTGAATGCAGATTGGTAATGAGGCTAAGGGAAACCAGGGAACTGTGCAGTTTGGCTGAGCTGTGCAACCCCCATGAAAGTCACCTTATGTCCCTGCAGGGCTGGTGGGAGAGTGGTGGGCAGGGAGGGGTGATCCATGGGCACGCTGGAGTGAAGAAGGGCAGAGATGCCCTGGGACCGACACTATTGAAAGGTGCAGCAGGACCCCTGGCCCACATATATCTAGCCCTGACCTTCACAGGACCATGGGACTGGCAGAGCCATGTATCAGAACCCTGGGGAGCCACTGACATCATGAAGGCCTCTGACATCTGCCTCTCTGCCCTCTAGGAGGATGTGGTCTTGGAGCAGGGCTTTGCTTCCTCAGAGCTATGGAGCCTGGTCTGGCATTGTGTTGCTGTGGTGCTTCATGCAGGCACCAACAGGGCAGTGCTGGAGGGAGACCCACCCCCAGGTGCTGCTCACCCCATGGCAGAGCCAGACTGGAACCTCCTCTCCCCTCAAGGTAGGAGCTGTGGGACAGCAGGGCATCTGCCTTGGACCCTGCTTCACTTCCTGCCCTCAGACTTGCCCATGTTTATCCCTGTCCACATCTGTTCCCTGAGGCCAGAGGACTCAGGTGGCTATTCTTGACGACTGCAGTGCCTTCTGGGGAGAGAGAGCTGGGCTGGCCCATGCTGTGCCCAGTTGGCAGGAGCTCAGCTGACCTGGCTGTGGAGGAACAAAAAAGGGTGTCTATGCTGCAGGGAATGTCCACTCTGGCAGGTGTGACCACCTGGCTGGAGATTTTTCGGTTTTGGGCAGGGAATCACTGAATCCACCCTGTAGCAGCCTTGAGGTAGCACTGACAGAAGTGAAAGAACTTTACAGCCTTTTCTAGCTTTGCCCTTCTGCCTGCTGTTTCCCCTGCAGGAACCCTGTTATTCCTCAGCCTGGCCCTCAGCGTCTTCACTCGCGAGTCCCACCAGTGTCTGCCTCAGCTCACCCAGTCCCATGGTGTCCTCATGGTGACACTGAAGAGACTGCTGTCCCCTGGCTTCTTGGCATGCCTGGCACAGATGTGAGTTGTGGTAACAGCTCAGCTGCTGCATGGGGCATGGACATGAGCACACCAAGGGCTGAGAAGTTCCTGACCTGGCACTTGCAGAGCGTCTCCTTAGTGCCTGGCACAGGGAATACCCTTTGCCCCTTGCCCTGAGGTTCTTCTGATCACCTCTGTATTAAGTCCTCTCTCTTTCACAAATTCAGGCAAGCAGGAAAGAATGGGGACCCTGAGGTTGTCCCAGATGTGGTCATCCAGGTCTGCCAGCTCCTCTCTTTCCCTTTTGCCCTGGATGTGGATAAAGACACCTTAGCACTGATCATGGAGGCTGTGAGAGATACCCAGATCCCTGCCCAGCTGCTGCAGGTACTCTCTTGGCCCTGTGTTCCTCCTTCCCCCCATACTTTGGTGACCCCTCCCTACACTGCAGTCCCCAAGGCATGGCACCACTTCAAGTCACGCTGGCAGCTCCTGCCCACACAAGGATGTCATTTAGGTGCTGTGCAGCTCTTGGAGAAGCTTGACTGGCTGCTAAGC
The DNA here is from genome assembly GCA_013400175.1 of Phainopepla nitens. Lineage (NCBI taxonomy): Eukaryota > Metazoa > Chordata > Aves > Passeriformes > Bombycillidae > Phainopepla > Phainopepla nitens. The sequence continues at coordinate 123,013 of VXBQ01003150.1, forward strand.
TTGCTGAGCTTGAGCTGCTGGCTGCCTTCAGCTGCTGCTTGGCTTGGCTCGGCTCACATGTGAGTGCAGAGCACTCAGCACTCACTGTCTGTCTGTCCTTTTGCCTTAGGTCTGTGCTTGCCATCTGCCTTTCTCCTTCACCGAGCTCCCCATGGGCCTCTTGTGCCAACTTGTGGTATCTGATACACAGATCATAGACCAAGTGGTGAGGGAAGCTGCTGCCTCGGAGCACATTGTTGCCTTCTTGAAGTCTGTCTTGTTCTCAGACAACGTCACGCTCACAAGTGACCTCCTGTCTCTCTTGACCCACGTGGCCCGGGCCTGTTCAGAGCATGTGCCCTTTCTCCAGAGGATCCTAAGGGACTCAGATGTGGCTGACCAGCCCCTGACCTACCTGCTCAGCCACAAGCAACACCTGATACGGGCCAGAACCTGCAACTTGCTGGGCAACCTGCTCCGCCACAGCTTCTCCCCAGCGCTGCAGAGCCAGCCCGGTTGGCTGGAGAGGCTGCTGGAGTGCCTGCTGGACCCGGAGAGCTGCGTGCGCAGGGCAGCCACCTTTGCAGTGGGCAACGCCGCCTGCCACGCGTCTTGCCCGGCGGGGACACTGGGCAGGGCCGTGCCCACGCTGACCCGGCTGCTGAGCGACACGCAGGCCAAGACGTGCTGCAACGCGGCCCTGGCCCTGAGTAACCTGGGCCAGCGCGGGGCGGAGCTGCGGGATCTGCTGATCCAGAACCGGGCCCCCGACCTCCTGCTGCAGGTCACCTGCCAGGACCCGCGGAAGACCGTGCGGGAGGGAGCCCTCGAGGCACTGCGAGCCCTCAGCCAGCACCCTGGGATCCAGCAGGTACTGCACGGGGACCTCGGCTCCTCTGGGGGACCTGAGGGAGTTGCGGGGACAAGGGTCAAGCTGGTGGGTGACTCCTGTCCCTCTCTTGGCTGTGCAGGTCCTGCTGTCCCTCAAAGCCATCGAGAGGCTGGCCGCGCTGGCCGGTGTTAGTCCCCGCTCGCCTTCTGCCCGGCACTGCGAGCTGCTCCTCCGCCGCCTCGCAGCTCTGCCCGGCCGCGCGGGGCCCGGCCAGCTGTCGCCGAGTACCGGCGCCGGGCGGTGACCCCCGGGCATCCCGGGACGCTACCGACACTTCCTTCGCCCTCCTCAGGCTCCAGCCCGACCTTCCTTGGAACCCCCCTTATCCGCCTGAGGGGGACTCTATCCGGCCGTCTTTACCCGGGGTGCCCCCCGTGGGAAGCCGGCCCTGACAAAAATGCCCGTTCCTTCTGAAACCGCGTGTTTCCCGACGGCTCCCGGCGCCGTGCCCGCGCCGCGGGGCCGCGCTCCGCTCCGCCGCCGGGCTCCTCCGCGCCGCCAGGGGGCAGTGCTCCCCGCGGCGCGGTGGCTGCCGGGAGCTGTAGTCACGT
>VXBQ01003150.1:124541-152214 GCA_013400175.1 Phainopepla nitens
CGGAGGCGCCTCGCTCCAGCCCGGGCCTCCCCGCGGGGCTCGGTCTTGGCCTGTGGCCGCGGGGGGCTGGCCGGGCGGTTGGGTGGCGAGACGTGCTGGAGTTGGCGGCCTGGGCGGTGCTCCGGCGCCAGGATAGAGCATCCTGGTAGCACCTTCGGCTTCGAAGGCTTTTCACTTGGAAAAATGAGACACAGAGCGTGTTCCCCGGGCGAGCGGCGGGGAGGAACGGCCAGCTCCCCAGCCACGCACGGCCCCAGGGAGCCTCTCCAGCGGTCCTTGGAGTATCAGCATGGAGCTGGGATTGACCAGGCCCGGGAGGGGTGCTGGGACATATTGGCTGTCCGTCCTTTCATTGGGATCTTGGCTTGGCTGCTCTTGTAAAAAGGAGCCGTTGAGTCTGAAAGATGAAAGGCAGAGCTGAGTTGAGACAGGCCTGGAGTATTTCCTGAATGCCTCCTGGGTGTGGGCAGGGAGCGAGGAGCGAGGGCGTGGGGAAGCCCTGTGGCACTGTGCCAGCCTCCTGCCTCCCTGTGCAGCTGGGCTGTGGATGTCTCATGCGAGGCAGAGTTCAGCCCCACAGCTCCACATCAAAACCCTGCCTACATGACTCCCTGAGGCTTGTCTTTCTTATTGTGGTGTTCTCCTCACAGAATGGGTGGACGACATCTAGTGACTCCCAGATAGCTCGGGGGAATTAACAGTGGATTGTTTGCCTTATTATCATTCTATAGAATAATATTTCCACAATTCTTTCCGCAGTTGTTTATGCCCAGCAGACAGTAGCATTTGTCTGTCCTTTTGTTGCTCTCTTGCTGCAGTTGTTTTTTGTTAGGTAAAGTTGGTTGATAAGAATTGCTCCCTCCCACACCTCAGTCGAGGGGTCCTTCTCAGCAGGGCAGGGATCACATTTCAAGGAGAAGCTGAGGGGACAAATGTCACCATCCCCACATAACAGTGCCTGTGTGGAGACGTCAGATCACTGACACAGGTCGGGGACTTTGACTGCTGTACCAGCCTGGCTGGGTGCCACTCCTTGACATTTCCCAGGTTCCTGCCATGCATCAAGTCTGGGAGTATTTGGCAGCTTCGCACCTTGAGTCTCTGTTTCTTCTCCACTCCTGAGAGATTGCTGTATGGAGTGAGGGTTTTGCAGTGCCTTCAGAAGAATTTTTCCCAACCCTGTCAGGACATGGAAGAGTCCTCAGCACGTACTGAAGGACAAATCTGGGAAGCTTTTCTTCCAATTGCAGATATGTTTCAGTAAAAAGTATCAAGAAAAGAAGATGGACTAAGAAATTGTGTTTTGTTCTAATTGGGTAGTTCTTGTCTCCTTGCTCTGTGTTGATAGTTTATACTTGTTTCACTCACTTCAAATCCTCCACTTTTATTTTTCTACTAAAGACCAGTCTGCCTAAGACCAGATGGAGCTGTCCTGACTGCCCTCAGAGTCTGCACTGGTGGCCAATGGTCTTGCCATGTAATTCTCCTGTACCTTTTCTCCCACCATGAAGCTCAATTAAAAATGCTGTCCCTTCAGTTTGGATCTTCAGGAATGGGCAGAAGACCTCCTTGGTGAAAGGCTGTTAAACACCTCATGATTTAGCTTGTTGCTTTTAACTCAGACTTGTTTCTCTACTCTTGTTTATGCTGCAGTACAACTGCTTCTGTTGCCCATGTGATGAAGAGGTACAAAGCGGGTGGGAGCAAGGGCAGGCACTTGCCAGCTTCACTGCTGGGGAACCAGAGCTGCATGATCTGCTGTCACTGTGCACTACGTCGGCTTCAGGGCCTGGGGAACCTGCCAGGGAGAAAAGTTGGTATCCTTTGATAGCAATAGGGACTCCCTGCTCTGCCTTTTGCTGTGGCCCCTGCACTGTCTGGTCACAGCCAGGTCAGCCCTCCCAGAGTGAGCACTGAGCCAGCCCTTTCTTTTAGGTGTCCCAGCTGCACTCAAGCTATAGCCCTGGATTTTCTGCCTACTGTGCCAGAGTTCCTCACCTCAGCTTTGAAGCAGCTGTGCTTCAATGCCCTTAGAGTGGTGTGAAAGTCCCTTGTGGAGCCTTCAGTCCCCAGCTCACCCTGTATGTGCACGGAGGGAGGCGTTTGCTGCAGTGCAGGGTGAGGTGGTGGCTGGATTCCAGCTCTCCCATGGCTTAGTTCAGCATCCTGCTGTCCCTGAGGTCTGCTTCCACCTTGGGAACAGGAGCACACACTTGAGCTACTCTATTTATCTTGCAGGGCAGTGCTCTGCTTTGGTAAAGGGTCATTTTGGGCAGCCATACACTCCCCATGCATCCTCTAGTCAGTGTGGAGTGCAGTTCAGCAGCACAGCTGATGAATGGAAATGACCAGCCCTGGCACAAATGTAATCCTGGGATGCAGGTGGAATTTGCTGATGCATCCTCACAGAGGTTAATTTCTCACTGTATTTTTGTTGGTTTTTTTTTTTTTTCCTTTAACTTGAGTGCCCAAGGGAAAACTTGATGTCTTGATTAGAACAGAAATTGGTTGTCATCCTCTGGACTGAGAATCTTGCAGAACCATCCTTGCAGAACCTTGCAGAATCATACTGGCAGAACCACATTTTGGTTCTGCAAGGATGATACTGAAGCTGAGAGGGACCAGTGATGCTTAACTGTGTGGCAAAGCAGCACACCAGGCTGTTGCACCCAACAGCATTTCGGCAGCGACCAAGCTGCCTCTGGGCTGTGTTGTCATCGTGGACAAATTGTGGGCAGCAACACCCTCTGCTCTTCAGCTTGAACTTGCCCTTGAACTTGCTTTGGCTTGGTGTGTGACTGCCCTTGAGGCCACTTGTTTCTTGGAGCTGATGTAGGGGAGGGAGGGCTGTTTCCATCCTGTTGAAACACACGTTTGTATCTAGCTGCTGGAGCAGTTTCAGGCACTCAGTTGGTTTCAGATCAATGTTGCTGATCTTGTTAAAACTTTTAAATTTTTTGAAGAGATACAAACCCTTATTTTGAAATGTATATTGATTTTAAAACCTGCTTGTTTTGCATTGTTGTTAACTTCCTTGTTCAAGCTTAGATCAAAAGTCTCAGAACTGCAAGTGAGGAACTTGCTGTGAACTCAGGTCTCATTTAGAAAAAGATGTTATCCTTTTTAATTATAAACAACAGAACAGAATATGCACCCTGCAATGGCATAGAAAACAATAGCAATTGCAATTGCCTAATCTCTCCTGCTTGTGACTTTAGGCTGTGTGTGGCTGACAACACATTATCAGGTCAGCTTGCAGTGCATACATTTACAAGCTCTTGTTATTTTAAGTGTGTCACCAAGCTGCACTTAAAATAACCTCCACAGCCAAACTCCTCTAGCAGCGGGATGATGTGCTCACCCGGGCTCTTAAGGTCTTGTCCTTTGCTGTTTGGAACAGGACTGTGAGGAGCTGCCACGCTGCCATTAGAGGGGCACAGGCTGGAAGAAAGGATTTTGACCGATGCATACTGGGGTGCACAGAGGCTGGGGCACATGTTGGCCCTGTGCTCTTGTGATGTGACATTTGTACAGGCTGTGGCAGTGCTCCAGCTGACATCCTAACACTTGCGAGCAAGCTGTGTGGCAATAAAAGGTGCTGGCAGAATAATTGTAAGCAAGTGCAGCTGTACAGTCACTCCAACAGTGACAACTTTGGCCTCTGTATTGTGTGTCAATAAGTCCAAGCCAAAATCCATTAATTACTTGGTTGGGTTTGAATTCCAGCTGGGCCAGTTCACCCAGGGCTTTTCCTAGCTCATGTTTCTACAATAAAATTTCAAGAGTGTTGTTTTATTGCCATTGTGAGATGCAGAACAGACTCCAGCTCCTTTGTCATAGAGTTGGGTTGGCAGAACTAGGGTTAGCATCAAGCTGTGACCTTTGTCCATCCTGAGACTCCACCTGAATTAAACATAAAGGGTAAACTTCCCTGCTGCTGGCCAGCAGGGACTTACCCCGAGGCAGGTAACATTGTTCCTACCCAGAGCTACAGACATGTGGCAGCTGCTGTCTTCTTGTAACCACTGCCTGGCATGTGAGGGTGCCTCCCTCTATCTCCATCAGGTGTCCTGGATGCCCAGCAGTTGCTTTGTCAAGCTGTCCTTGCAGTAAGGATGGGAGGCAGTTTTCAGGTGGACGCTAGAGCTGGATGTGCTGGCATGCAGGAGGTGTGAATGGGGGAAGGACAGGCAGCACGGGCTGGTGCTGTCAGGCTGGATGCATCCTGACCTGCCCCCTGCGGGAGCATCTTCCTTTCATCCCTCCTCCTCCCTTTGAGCTCCTGTGTCTCCACAGGAGAACAGTGATGGTGACTAGCTGTTGGCCAGCCTAGGCCTTACCTGAAAGCTGTGCTAAAGGCCCTGCTGCTTTCTTATGCAGCCGCTGCTTCCTGCACACCCCTCCCCTGTGCTGGTCCAGACACTTCCGCAACTCCGTGACAAAACTGCTCCGGAGAGGGGCAAGCTCAACACATTTTTGTCTGCTACTGTGGGGCTGGGTTCCAGGCAGTGTTAGCTAAGGCTGTGCCGTGGCCAGGCCTCCACCCTGGCAGCCACAGCTGTCAGCAGTACCCCCGTGTCTGTTTCAGTCACATCTGTGCTACTGTTGTCACTTACTGCAGATCAGGGTCACACAGAACTTCTGCTGGCATTTTCACACCTGTGTCTAAGCTGACGGTAAGATTCACGGCCCTTGTTACAACTTCATTAGGCCCCATCACTTTTATTTTTACAGCAGGATGATCCACTGATAGCTGTAAAGCCGGGTAGAGATGAGGTACAGATGGCTTTCACTTCGGGCTGGTTTTACAAGGTCATTCACAGCCTGGTGAGAGTGCAGGCCATGGCCAGACTGGCAGGGCATGTGGTGATGCCACAGTGACAGACCCTCTAGGCAGGAACACTTCCATTCTCCTGGGATTTTAATTTGCTCTTTAACACCTACGTTCACTGGCGTGCTAGGGTCACTTTGTGGTCCCAGTGTGCCTGTGAGCTGGGTGCATCTGGCGGGGGGAGCGTGTGGAAGCCAAGCTCTCTTGTTTACTGGTGGAAATTTGAGCTGGGCAGGTGGCGGCATCTGAGCCACAGCTTCTTCACTCTGTGCTAATCGCTGTGAATGTCACAGCACAGCCAGGTTTGCTGCGGGGGGCGGATTGGGTGGCAGTGGAATAGTGTTGTACATCTCGGTTGTGGGATCCTCTTCCCTGGGGCTTGGAGCCCCTCTGGGCTGCAGCTCCCACTGGGATGCAGGCACCCTGTCCTCATCAGGAATTCTCAGCTTGACTGTACAAGAGCTAACAAGCAATGCAGCCCTATGGGCATGTAATAGACTTGGCATGTTCCTTATTTCCTTGCAGAGCTCGGCAGGGTAGCAGCTCTCCTTGAGAATGTGTAGCTCCTATGGGATCCTGCATGGGATGTTCCATCTCCTGCATCCTCTGGCTGAGATGCTACTGACCGGGTATGTACTGGAAACTGGTGCTGATTCACAGGTTGAGAAGGTCTGGCAGGTGTAGGTCTGTCTGACCCAGCCCTGTGGTGGTGTGAGCTGCTGTGATGGTGCTACAGACCAACCTGAGGGTCTCCGAGCTACACTTTAACTGCTGCATCTGAGGCTTGTCTTTCAGGTGAGAAAGGAGTGTGTATGTGTATGGCAAGAAAAGGAGGAGTGTGATGGTTGATGCACTGCTTATCCTTCTTTTTATACCTTTTTTTTTTTAAACATGCTAGTGTGTGAGAGCTGGAAGGTGGAAGAACCAGCCAGCCTGCTTGGAATACAAATTCCTATCGCAGCTGTATCCAGGGGCCCTCCAGGCATGTGTTAAAGCAATAACTGGCTAGTAGTTTGTTTTCTCTTTTCCCTTCTCCTCAGGCAAGAGGATGTTGCAGGTATGGTGCAATAGTTCATTCAGTACACTTACATCTGCAGCTCTGTGGTCTGCCAGTTTGCTCCTTGCTGGAGATTTTTCTGTAGGACTGCAGCGGGGACAAATGTATGTGCACAGTACTGCCAGTCTCTGCTGGAAACAGAGATGTTGATGTTAGAACAGCCCTGTATTTGCTTCTTGCTGCCTTCTCAATCCTGAGCTCTATAGGAAGCCTTTAGCCCTCACTGAGAGCTTTTCTACATGAGTGGGAAACATGTTCCTTTTAAAAGCAAGGGCTGAGGTTCTTGCCTAGTAGTGTAACGTTGTGAGCTTAAGCTTAAAGGAACGGGGAGAAAAAATAAGCAGACATTTTGGGGCTTATGGCGGAGTCAGGAGGCTGATATTGGAGACACAGACCTGTAGGAGTGGGCTCCAGCTGCCATGTGGGTCCCAGGCAGGCAGTCTCTTGCTGCAGACAGGGTGACTGTGCTGAGGCTGCTACCTCATGGCCCTGGCTGGTAGTCAGGCACCCCTGTGTGTTTGCAGGGTACAGGCTTTCCTGCAGATGGCTCTCTTTACATTGTTCTTTGCATCCTCTGGTTTCATGTGAGATGCCAGCCGTTCTTTGACTTGGTCTCAGGAGACTCTTGGTGAGCTCCATAAATGGGAGATGTGGTTTTCATCCTGCAGGAAAAGCAGCTCACCCTGCTTTCCTCATGTGGCATTGGGCTGGGTGCTGTGCCCTGACAGGGCAACAGTGTCTTTCATGCTGTCCTTTTGTTTCAGGCTAGCAAAGATGTTGTAGATGACTGACGTGCTTGTGCCTCACATGCTATGGCTCTACATGGCGTCTGCAGGAGCAGACCATGCTGATCTGGGCCCCAAACAGCAGAAGAGCATCGAGCCAGGCACCCTTCCGGCAGAAAGACCTCAGCCGTGCTGGGCCTGGCGCCTCGCTCAGCAGCAGGCAAAACCCGTCTGGAATTTAGAGAAGAGATATGCGAGTGCTTTCCAGGATCGCATCCTGCTGCCCTCAGGGATCCCTCTGCAGCAATCCTGCTTCTTGTGCTCACCGTCACTGTGCCATGCACAGCCCACTGAAGACAGCCTCCAAAGCCCTCCAGCCACTGGCTCTGTCACAGGAAGGGTGATGTCTTCCGTGCTGATGGAGCCCTGCCTGCTGGCAGAGGAGCGCTCTGGAACTGGGGTCAAAGGCTCTGCCCTCAGCTCAGGTCAGCAGGCTGCCAGGTCCTGTAGACCAGTGCTTAATAACATCTCCTTCCTACGGCCAAGCGGTGCTAAAGTGCCTTTTCTGCAGTCACTGAAGATGAAAAAGGTGGAAAAGACCCGGAGTTTTACTGCTGCTTCATGGTCCCACGCTGGGGACAATAGAGACAGCTTCTCTAGCCTGATCAACGGGGCAGTGAGGAACAGCAGCGTTGTGTCAGAGCAGAACACAATCCCCGCCCTTACCCCTGTGCCAAGCAGTGTGGCCCTCAGGAAGGACCAGTGCTCGTTGGAGGACGCTAAGGGGAGACTTCACAGCTCAAAAGAGAAGGAACCGGAGAAGAGCCTCGTGAAGGCTGCGCAGCAGCTACCTAGTCAGGCTGCCACACGCAGAGGCTTTGGGTGCCACGTCGAAAGATCTGGCCTTACGACTGTGGGCAGCCTGTCCAACCGGAGCAGCAGGAGGAGGCAGCATGCCGGCGTGCAGATAACCCGGAAAGAAACCATTGCTCCCCTGAACTTGGAGCTGAGGAGCCATCGCCTGAGGAGTAACTCGAGCCTTACGGGCACGTGCGATGCCGTTCCCTGCACTAGGCAGATGGGTGCCCGTCCCTCGGCCTCGCGCGCCGGCGCTCCCGGCTGCAGCACCGGCTGCCATCCCGAGGGCACGCTGAGCCCTCTGTGTGCCGGGAACCGCCTGGCGAGAACAGAGCCTCTGCACTGCACTGCCATCTCTGAAGTGGCAGCACAGGTGTCCGCCATCCGACTGGAGGAAGAAGAGAGGCAGGCCCAGGCGGTGGTCCCAGGAAAGCTTGAGTAAGTAGAGGCAGGAGGAGGAGGGAGGCTGTGGCAGGATGTGTCAGGCTGGCTGTTGCGTCTGCGTGTGTTGGAAGAGGATGCACTGTGGGCAGTACGAGGTGGCCATAAGGATAACCATGGGCTGTGTCCATGAGCAAAACCAACTGCAGCATCCTAGTGAGTGGAGCGTCTTCCCGCAGCCCCCCAGACACAGGCACTTGGGATGGCTCCAAGCTGTTCCACCTTCTTCAACCACAGCATGGAATTACTGTGTGGCATTTCTGGTTTGTTCTCCTCAGTTGGGGGCCCTGCCTGCAGTGGTAAGCTCTGCACATATGTTGAACGAAGCCTGCTGTTGAGCCAGGCCTTCCTTGTCAGAGACATAGGTTCATAAAAGAACACAGAGCTAATACTGAGCAGAGGGGGTGTGAAGACATGGAGCTCCTGCTTTCCTGCTGGGAGAGGGTGTTCTTGTTCGTTTTCTTTCTAGCTGTTCTGGAACATGTTCCTTCTTGTCTTGCAAGCTTGGGAAGAGTGCTTGTACCGTCAGCACTGGAGAGGGCAGTGCCCTCATTCCCCTGCCCACATTATCTCATGCTGCTTCATGGGCTTCTGGGATTTTGGCCCCAGAAAGCATGTGCCGTTCCTTTTGATGTGATGTCCTTTGTCCCAGTGATGCTGCTGAGAAGTCACTGCTGGAGCTGAGCCATCCTCAGGACGAAGCAGAGGAAGAACTTCCTGATGGCCTGGATGAGAGCTGCAGTCAAGAGGAGTATGAGGACAGTGAGTGCTGCTTCCCCAGGGAGGGCTGTGCTCCATGCCTCAGTGTGGGGAGTGCAGGAGCTGTGTGTGAGCTGGGGGGTGAGCACAGCTGCCCTCCTGTCTTACATTCATGCTGTCATCTCAGGATGTACTGAATCCAAAAGCGATGTAACAGCAAGGAGGAACTGCATGGGTTCCTTCCAGGAGCAAGCTAGGGCTCACCACTGCCCTTCTCCAGAACTTACCCATCTCCTCTCTGTGCAGGGCTGTCAGCTCTGCTCCCTTCTCTGTTTTTATGACCCCAATTGCTGGGCAAAAGCCAGAATCCAAGCATTTGGGGCAGCTGGAAGGTTCTGTCCCCTGGAGCATTTGTTTCCTCTCTTCCCTCCCTAACTCTGTGTGCATTCACTCCTCAGGGAGACAAAACTTGAGTTTGTTCCCTCCTGCAGGTGACTCGGATGCTTCCTCTGATGCCGATGTGTTGTCCAGTGGCTCCCTGACTGCTGTATCCAGGTTAGTAGCTGTAAACAGTGCACTGAACTTAGCATATTTTTCCAGACTTGTCCCAAGACCCGAGGGAATGGCCTGAAGTTGTGTCAGGGGAGGTTAAGGTTGGATATTAGAAAAAGGTTTCTTACTCAGAGGGTGGCTGGGCACTGGAACAGGCTCCCTAGGAAGTGGCCACAGCACCAAGCCTGACAGAGTTCAGGAAGCGTTTGGACAATACTCTCAGGTACATGGTGTGACTCTTGGGAATGGTCCTGTGCTGGGCAGGGAGTTGGACTCGATGATCCTTGCGAGTCCCTTCCAAGTTAGCATATTCTGTGATTCCATCATCTTTACCCTCCATGGTGACATAGGAGATGGTAGCATGTGGGGTAAAGGAGTGAAGATAGGAGCAGATGTCCCAGCCAAAGCAAGTTTCCTTGCTACTCTGCAGACTAGAACTACCTCTCTTGCTATAGGCAGCAGCCTGTAAAGTGCTAAGGGTGCATCCACTGCAGCAAAACAGGGGTCTTAATTTCACTGGCACTGACAGTTGGTGAGCTAAGTTTACTGGATTAAATTGTGCTCTTGCAATGTCATTGCCTGGCAGATGAAGCAGAGTTGAGGTGTCCTGGGCCAGAGATTGCAAAAGCTCCTTGGAGTTTCATGTCTCAGCATAGCATCCTAGAAACAAGTCCTGGAGCCTAGATTTTCTTTAGCTTTTGGGAGAATCTTTGTCTGGGGAGGATTGGTCAGCCTGTGGTCATCTGAGCCCTGTCTTCATGACTCCTGGTTGACCTTTGTTGGACCTGTTTTTGCCCATCCAGCAGCGGGAGCTGGTCTTGCACCAGGGCTGCCTCAGGCTTTTTTGTCTGCCTGACAACTTGCTGCTTCCCATCATGTCATCACTAATCTGGGAGACAAGCAAGGCTTTCTGTGAGCAAATGTTGAGCCTTAGGGTGCTGCAGGGCTCTGGGTGGGCACATATGGTTGTGAAAGTCCTGCAGAGGTGGTGTAAACTGGCCCAGCAGTTGTTTCTGGCAGGATGTGTCTGGTTGGCCTCTGGGGCAAATGGGGGAAGCAGTGCTTGGGCTAAATGCCTCTTGCAGCAAGGAGGGAGGGGTGTTGACCACTTCTTTGTGCAGGCTGTGTGCTGGCCTGGCCTTGAAACCTTTGCAGCTGTCTCCTGCCTTCAGTTTGTTGTGGGAACCAGTTTTGTCCCAGAGAATGTTGACCAATATAATCCTTTGCCAATTAATAAATTTTTAATTATTGATTTTAGTACTGAAAAGAAAAGAAAAGAAAAAAAAAACCAACAAGGACTTTGAGAAAACACCTCTTTTTTCCCCATCCTAGTCTCCAATTCTTTTGCGACAAGCTACGCTCAGTCCCTTCAGTGAGGCAAGGGGTGTCCTGAGAGATTGGTGGTAGTGTGTTGTAGTTCCTTTTCTTTTGCTGCTCTTTGTTCCTTATTGGATTACTCTGGTGTGGCTTCTTCCACTTGGCTGCAGTGGCATGTACTTGAATATACATTCATTGCAAGCCCTACTTTTCACTTCATCACAACCTTAATAGGAACATTACAAATTCTATCCCTCCTTCCAGGTATTGGGGTTTGCTGTGGTAAGCTGTACATACAGTAGGTAAAATTCCATCCCTCTTCTCTGCAACACAGCAAAACCACGAGGGTTGCAACAGTTAAATCATAGGTGTTACAATCTCTACCCCTTGTTCCCTTGGACAAGGTTATCCGGTTTGTCATGTAAAAAACTCCACTCCTTGCCCCAGAAAATCACAAACCCCACAGTGGTTACTTGGCATGTGCATTCATTGCAGACTCACTCCCTCATTGCTGCAGACTGAGTTACTGACCTTAGTGCCCATTGCTTGCACCACATTGCAATGATGGTGCAAATTCCTGATACCCAGATTAAGGCTCCTTCTGCCTTCCCTCTTCCTTTGTTACTTTTCACTTTTAGCCAGCTGCTAACTGCTTCATCTTTCTTAGGAATTGCACCGAGTGCCTGGCCCACCCTGCTGAAGCTCAAGACAAAGTGCTCAAACCAGCTCTTGTCTGCAGTTTGTTCCCTAATGTGCCTCCAACTATCTACTTCAGTACTCGGGATGAGACAGGTGAGCCAGGGTCTGTTGTTGCACAGGATAAGAGTGGCCAGCCCATTATTAGGGCACTAGCACACAGCCTGGAGCTGCCTGGCAGTGGCTGCCCTTAACCCTTCCCATGATGAGATCCAGTACTGCCGTGAGATCCAGATGACTGCAGCAAACTCTGTTGCTTCTGTTTTCTGGAGCATGACTCAGGCTGCCACTGAGTGTTCAGTGTCCTGGATCTCCCCCAGCTGTGGCGTCTTCTGCTCCATGATGGTTCTGCAATGAGGGCTATCCACCCTCTTCTGCAGGCCTGGTGCCTCTGCAGCAAACCATGAGAATTTTGCAGCTGTAGTAAATCCAAGTATTGTGTTTGTTTTCCTTCAGTCTTTAACCTTTTGCCTTCCTAGTGGAAAAGCTGCCTTGGGAGCAGAGGAAGCTGCTGCGATGGAAAATCTGCAGAGTCACGCCTAACATAGTGAAACAAACCATTGGAAGGTCCCACTTCAGAGTTAGCAAAAGTAAGTTGGGGGAGGCAACATTGTGTCCTTCCTTGCTGCCAGTGCATGGACACAAGAATGCCTGCAAAGAACAGAGCAAAAGCATTACAGGCTTGGCACTCAGGATGCTGGGTTCACATTTTTGCCTGTCTGACTTGCAGTCTTGAAGATCTGTGGGTCCCAGCAGGGCCTGATCTGCCTTGTTCCTGGCATAGACCACAAGGACTTGGTCCTGGGCTGTCAGGAACTGAGGCAGATGTGAGGCAGGTTTGCTCTGGCTTGCCACTCTGAGGAGGCTGGCCCTCATGTAGTGCCAGGCCCAGCACTGCTGCTCCTTGTCCCCGTGTACGGAGGAAGAAGGCATCTTCTCTAACCATAGCCAGAGTTCTCAGGGTTAGGAGTCTGAAGAGATGTGTAGGAGAAGCACTGAGAATTTGCAGCTGTGATCCATACTCTGGAATGCAATCTCCTAGAAGTATTTATGGGACTTCTGCATGTATCAGGAGACCTCAGCACAGACTCTTTTGGGCTATAATGAGATGTGGAGGGCAGAGGAAGTCCTAAGAAGTTTTAGCATCCTACATGTGCCTCAGCAGCACGTCATTCATTAGCCAGTTGCTTCATTTGCCAACTCTAATGCCGAGAAGTCAGAATTCTGGGGAATTTAAGGCATTGCTTTGACCCTGTGCCACTTCAGGTCCTTGCAACTGGTCATATTTGCAAGGATATGACCCACTTGGTTAACTGGATGCCACTCACAGCCCTTGCTTTGGCAGCTTTGCAGTAGCCAGTATGAGTGCTGTGTGCTGTAGCTGTGCAGCATCCCTGGCACGCTTCTGCTAGCCCAAGGAGATGGGGTGCTGTGAGTTGAGAAGGTATTGTGGATGGCAGGGTACTTGGTCATGGACTTTTCTGTTTTTCCTGCAGAAAGCAGTGACTGGTTGGGTTGCTGGGGCCACCACATGAAATCCCCTGGCTTCAAAGCCATCAGGGAGCATCAAAAGGTAAAGGCTGTTTTTGGCTGACCTCCTTGATGTGCATGGAGAGGGTGTTGGAAACAATTTGGGTGCCCCTCTCCTCAGGGCCAGGTGTTTGCTGTGCAAGCTGTCCCTGCAGTGTCCTTTCCAGAACTGGGAGAGGAGTCCAAGAGACAAGCATAGCTGGATGAGCATCTCTGCTGTGAGGGTGGCTCTTGTACAGACTGAGGCTGTAGCCAAATCGTGTTTATTTGTGAGATTCTCTAAATTCAGTCATTGCTGCTTAAGGCAGTCCTTCTACTGGTAGAGCTGAGGGGTAGGGACAGTGCCCTTGCTGCTGGTGCAGTGAAGGGCATGTGCCTTGCTCTGATCACAGAGCAGTCAGGTGTGGCTCATGGCTTGGGAACCTGCGAGGGACCAAAGGTTTGGTATCCATCACAAGTACATGCCTGTTCTGAAGAGCTGGGATGCTCTGAACTATGCAGTTTGTCCCTGCAAAGCTTCAGGAGTAGGTGGAATCAGTTTGGGTGCAATCTTGAGAGATGAGCAAAGACTGTCACCTTGCACTGTATTCAGAAAGGATGTGTCCTCTGCCAAGGGAGCAGGAAGGGGTGGGCAAGGAGTTGGGGAAGCAAAGATATGTCATAGCAGCTGTGTTCTCTGCAGCTGAACCACTTCCCTGGTTCATTTCAAATTGGAAGGAAGGACCGTCTGTGGCGCAACCTGGTGAAGATGCAGGCTCGCTGTGGGAAAAAGGAGTTTAATTTCTTCCCTCAATCCTTCATCCTGCCCCAGGACATCAAATTACTCAGGAAAGCATGGGAGGAAGGAGCTAACCGACAGAAATGGATTGTGAAACCAGTAGGTGTAAAGCAGAACTCAATCCTCTGTCCTTTTGTAGGTGCAGGGAGAAGATCTGATCCTTTCTTGTTTGTATTTTGCAGCCAGCATCAGCAAGAGGCATTGGTATCCAAGTCATCCACAAATGGAGCCAGCTCCCCAAGAGGAGACCACTGCTAGTACAGAGGTGAGTGAATATAAACCCAGGGTTGAAGTACAGCCTGGGATCTCTTAGCATCTTACATCTCTGGCCAATTCTGGGCCCCTGCCACTGTGTGGCAAAGCAGAAGTACCTGATTTGCACCTGGAGACTTCTCTGGAGACTGCCTGGTTGTCCTGCTGCACGAAGTTTGGCTCCATCAGCTGCAGCTGGCTTACTGGAGTGCTGCTGTCTCTGTATAGATATTTGAGGCCTCAGACACAGCTTGGTTTCATGAGCTTTCTGGAGCTTCTGTCTGGCAGGTGGACAGCTTCAGCTCTGCTGTGATCCGGCTTCCACTGCTCTGCACTCTGGGGTTTGGCATGTTTGGAGACAAACAAACCTCATCCAGTTCACACAAGCATAGTGGGAAGAGAAGTCCCAGGGAAGAGGTGGCATTTGTCAAAGATTTGTTCTTATCCGAGTTAGAATGGTTCGGTAAGAGCCTCAGTGCATGTAGATGTTAGTCAAAGGATTTTCTTGAAGTAACAGAGTTCTCAATCTCCTTCCCCTTCTGCAGAAAAGTGGAATAGTTCATCTTGATTGGAGAATCTGGGAAGATTCTTGTGAGGGCAGGAAAACTGCAGTGTTTGGCAGACAGGGAACTGTTGTGTTTCCTTGTTAGTTCTCCCTGTCCACTTTCCATGCAAAGAGATAAACTTTTCTATGGAAAATCGTGAATTTCTGGGATGAATAATCAAATGATTTGGATTAAAATACCCAACTGATTCTGCTCACTGTACAAAACCATCTGTGGTGTACTGCATATCTTAGATGTTCCTGAATATTGTGATCAGCATTGTGGGTGTGGAAAAGCTACTCTGCCTTAAAACTGGGGAAAATTTCTTCAAATGGAACTGAGCAGGAGGAAACACTGCTTATGTGCTGCAGGAACTCCTCGTGAATGGGAGAGCTGCTCTTTCTCTCATTTTGTCTGTGATGTGATTAACTTGGAAATGCGGTGCAAAAAGGCTTCGGTATTGATCCCTTGTTTTGCCAGGGCTTCTGAATTGGGGGTTAGAGATGCTCCTGCATATGAAAATCATAACCCTTGTGTGCTTACTTCCCTCTGCAGATATCTGCACAAACCCTACCTCATTGGCGGGAAGAAGTTTGACCTGAGGATCTATGTTTACGTCACTTGCTACGATCCCCTCCGGGTCTACCTGTTCAAGGATGGATTGGTTCGCTTTGCCAGCTGCAAGTAGGTTGTGCAGGAGAGCAGAGCTGGGGCCTGCCTTGCTGCCCAGGCATCTGTGGCTGTGGTACCCACCTTGGCTTGGGCAGGAGGGAGTCATCCCCTGTAAGGGTGATGCTGAAAGCTGTATCTTGCTTGCTTAAGAAGCAGTGTGGAAACACATGGGGTCGCTTCAGGTGACTGTTGAGAGGGAATGTGAGAGGATGCTGCCTACATCCAACCTTCCCAATGAAAGATCAGCTCAGTGTAAAACAGTTCTTGAAATACGTCATCTGTGCTTCATTTTTCATTGCATAAAAGCTGGCATACCAGAAACTGAGATGTTTCTTCCAGTTTTCGTTGTATTGCCTCAGGCTGCTGCAGTTCCATCAATGCTTCTGCTCACTGATGCTCTGGCTTTTATTTCTTGAGGACATGCTGTGAGGGTGGGGTTGCATTCCACCGTCCCAGGGCAGCCTGTTCTGTCTCGTGTTTTGTTCCATTAGCTCTGGGCCTGTGGGGACAGAGAGCTGCAGGCAGCGGGGCTGGTGGGTAGCTGAGAGTGGTCTGAGATGAGGCAGAGTCTGGGCCTTCCTCGTGTACCTGAGGACAGCCACTTCAGTCTCAGACAGCTTGTGTTCCTCTTGCCTCCTCCAGGTACTCCTCCTCAATGGAGAGCCTCAGCAACAAGTTCATGCACTTGACCAACTACAGTGTGAACAAGAAGAACACGGAGTACAAATCCAACTCAGATGAGACTGCTTGTCAGGGACACAAATGGTAGGTGCTGCTTTTAGGGTACAAGGTAGCTCTTTCCCATTAACTCAGACTTTTTTAGTAGTCTTACCCAAGACTTGAAATTGATTTCTGTATCATCTGCTCCCACTTGGGAAACTGAAAGAACAGAGTGATTTTAGCATGAGTTAGTGTCAATGGAGTCTGGATGGTCTCCCTGGCTTGTGACTCATCCTGTCTTCTGCTGCTTGAGCTGTAGGTGCTGTTCATCCTGCCTGTGTCTGTGCAATTCCCAGCTTCCAACACTGCACTCATCTCTGCTCATTCATCCTCTTGCCCTATTGTGGGGCTTATGGGATGTGGTTAAAGCAGAATCTGGTTGGTTTTTGTTAGGTATTGAGTGGATGATGCTTAAATTGGCTAGATGGGAGCTTCTGCCCATCTCACTCTTGACTTAGCTGTGGAGGCAGAGAAGGGGACAGCCCTGGTTTAGAACTGTTGATTTGTGCTACTCAGTGGGAATAGGAGCAGTGGTACCATTTCTAGGCCTTTGGGAGGATGGCTGCAATCTTGTAGGAGTTCCCATTCCTTGCTGTGCCATGGGTGAATGGATGCAAGCCCCAGGAACTGGTCTCTGATTCCATGGTGGTGTTTGAATCCTTTTAAAAATAGTGCAGGATAGAGTTCTCAATTCTCAGCCTTGACAGGGCTACTGCGCTTCAAAGGGAGTTGCAGAAGGTGTTTTACTGTGGCCAGATTGCCTAGACCTGGACTTGCTGCACAGTGTTCTCTTCTTCCTCTGGGACTTTTAGCAGGGTCTGCTGCCTCTCAGCAGTTGCAATTGCATGGGGGTGGGATTATGTGGGTTTTCCATACTTGCATGCAAGTCAAAGCTGGCTGCTCCAATGTTAAAGATAAGTGTGGCTGTAATCCACTCCATCTTGTATGCAGGAAGCATGACCTTTGGATTCCTGGCCGTTAGCCACCTGATCTCACTTGAGAAATATCTGAGCATCCTTGGCTTAGTGTCAGAGTAGCTCGCAGCACTCAGTGTGGTGTGGGAAATTCCTGTAAAAGCATAGATGCTCCCCCATACCATCTTGTTACCCACATTTCTCAGAAATTTTTTTTCATTCCTGGAGCCTCAATGAAATGGCTTTAGCTAAAACATTTTTGGGGTCTTGTTGGATTCCTGCTGAGCTGCTTTGCAGTGCTGCGGGGGAAGGTCTGCAGGAAGGGGAGGTTTGCTGAGGACATGGGTGGGAGGGAAGAGAAGATTTGGGCCTGACTTACCTTGCTCATGTGCTAATTTGGGACTGTGCTGAGAGAAGTCTATGACAGATTCATGTTCCTAGTAGCTTGAGCCTTCAAGACCACAGGCCAGGCCAGGGAGAGCAGCAAATAGGATCTGAGGGGTTTGAGGATGTCAGGAGGATTGCCATGCCAGGGAAGAATACTATCAGGGTTCCCCTGTGTTGCTTTCACCACCAGCAGCAAGGGGCTACAGAGCTACTTCCTTTGCTTTCTCTCTCACAGGGCACTCAAAGCTCTCTGGAGTTACCTGACCCAGAAGGGAGTTAATAGTGAGGCCATCTGGGAGAAGATTAAAGACATCGTTATCAAAACCATCATTGCGTGAGTACTGGCACCCCTTGCTCTGTGTGTGAGGTGCACTCTGGCCCCTTTGACTGTCCAGTCCCTTCTCAGCCTGGTCTTTTGCTCTTAATTGAAATGGTGTCACTGCTGTTTGCTTCAGTATTTCTCTGCAGATTCCTCCTTTCATCCTGTTACTTATGCTCCTGCTATAGTAGCTGCAGTAGGCAAGTAGACCTTACATTTCCCTGACCTGCCTGAAGGCCAGGAAGGTGTGGTGTACCTGAAATTGCCCAGCTTCCCACCCACTCCCCTGCTTTGCCTGGGAGCCTGAGAGAATGGTCCCTGGTGCAGGATAAATTTTGTATTCAGAGGTGGATGCTACCTGACACAGCAGGGATGCTCAGGATGCAGTGCTGGATCCATACGTGGTGAAGCAGCAGCAACTCACAGGCCTGCGTTGGTCCCTCAGCCCACCTGCTCCTGCAGCACATTGCTGCATTTCACTTCCAGAGCTGTCAACACATGCTGTGAACAGCCAGAGCTCTGCTCTCTGTCTGACTGTTGGAAACAAGCATTTTTTCCTTGGCTTGCAGTTCTGAGCCCTACGTGAACAGCCTGGTGAAGATGTACGTGCGCCGGCCCTATTGTTGCCATGAGCTGTTTGGGTTCGATATCATGCTGGATGAAAACCTCAAGCCCTGGATCTTAGAAGTCAACATTTCCCCAAGGTAAAGCATATTGTGAGCCACAGCAAAGTGGATAATGGTCTTTCTTTTACTACAAAGTGAGTTTGGCTTGCAATGTCCCCTGTAGCCTGTGCTGAAGGACCATGGGCTTTGAAGCCTCCCTCTCCAGAATGCAGGAATCAAAGCCCTCCCTATCTGTGAAAGCAACATTCATCTGCAGTTCAGAAAGCTTTGCTGGGCATGCTCCAGCTAGAGCCAGGAAAGAGTATGTTAAAAAAGGAAGGCCAAGGAGGGATGTGTCTTGTACAGAACGGGTGATGGCAGAGATTTCTTTGTGTGGGCAGAAGCAATCAGCAGTTGCACTGCCTCGTGCACCGTTCTTTGCTTCCTGACGGCATCCGGCCGTGTGCTGTCAGCTGTGCAGGCAGGGCCAGGAGCTGCAGTGTGACTGAGCATGGCCCCTCTTGTCTGTGACAGCGGGTGGGCATGAGCTGTACACAGAGCCATGTACACAGGGCTCTGGGGATGCATTTGCCTATTTCTAGCAAGCTTGGGAACAGATGGAAAAATTAACTATTTCTGATAGGAAGCGCTCCCTCAAAGAGCCATTGTCAGGATTTTTCTCTCAGGCTGGTTTCATGAGGCAAGGGACAGGCTGGTGTTTGTATCCCGGTCAGTCATAACCCAGGGATTGATCTCGGGGCCATGGGGCTCGACACCTCCATTCTAGCACTCAGGCTGCTGTGATGCTTCCTCTCTGCAGCCTCCACTCCAACTCCCCACTGGATGTGAGCATCAAGGGCCAGATGATTCGGGACCTCCTCAACCTCGCTGGCTTTGTTCTGCCCAGCATGGACAGTGTGGCCTCAAGGACACAGACAAGAAGTGGCTCTACCTTCAGGTTAGCCCCCTTCTGTGTCAGAGAAGCAGGCTTTTTTCTTGAGGGATTTCATATGGGGGGGCTGCTTGGAGCCCAGCAAATGCTGGCTTCTAGCTGTTGAGAGCCTGTGTTTGCTGGTGCTTCAGCTGTGGATCCAAAGAACTTGCTTCATTGCCTGAGTATCTGGTTCCTGTGGTCTCTTCAAGGCAGAAGGATTTATGCCCTCTCTGCAAGTCCATAGTTGGAAGTGAAGCCAGTGTAATTTGTGCTTGCTCTGCAGTTAGTCAAGTCGTGCTCTCTTGTCCTTCTCCCTGCCAGAACTAATGATGCTAAGTTTCACTGCCTCTCTGTTTGCTTGGAGGACTGGCTGGCTCTGTTAGGGCTGGATCCACTTACCCTGACTTACCAGAACGGACATGCTGCTGCCTGGAGCAAGGGGAGCACCTGTTACTTTGTAGATGCTGGAGTGATCAGTTTTTGGGCAGGACTGCAGGTGTCACATGCTGTCAGCCAATGGGTGGAGGTGTGCACAGCCTCACTTTGTAGCTAACATGGCTGTTTTTTTTGCAAAATACTAATTCCTGTGTGTGTGTCCAGTCAGGCCCCTAATCCTTCTGTGTTTCACCACAGCTAGGGTTTATCCTGGTTTCAAACCTGATGACTGCAAGGAAACCAGTCTGTTCCCTGCAGCAGAGTGGCTGCTGGCCATATGTCACTGAAGGATTAGCTTGCTGGTTAAGCACCAGCATGCAGTGATGTGTGGGCATGCCAAAAGATGGGACTCTTGCCCTCTGAGTGCCCTGTGCCTTCAGTGAAGAAGCTTGGAACATGGGCGTGTTCCAGATGGGGAACTCTCACCAGCTCGTCTGCGGTGCTTTGATCTCATGCTTCCAGTGGAAGTGCTGAAGGGCAGGTGTCCTCAGAAAGACCTGCAGGGGATTAAGTGGATCCTTAACATGTTTCAGACGATGCATTACCAGATTTCTTGCATACAGAGGCAAGCTTGTTTAACTGTATTTCCTGCCCTGGGAAGCATATGAAGGGGTTTTTTTGTATATGGGCAGAATTCCAGTAGATCTGTATGCTCCCCAGCATAGACTCAAGGTTCTGCTCTCCCTGTTTGGATTTGCGTACAACTAGTAAGTTTTGCATCAGCAGAAAAAATAAACTGTGTTGATAGATGGATTAAACGGTTTTCAGCGAGTATTTCCCAGATTCTGGCATCCCAAATGGTTCAGCTGGCACTTAGAGTAGATGGTTGCTGGTCAGATAGTACAGAAGGCCAGGATTTCTCATGGCATGTGGCTGAATTTGAGTCCTGAGAGTACTTGGACATAGCCAGAGGAAGTTCTTGATGTAAGAGTTCTCTTCTTCCTTGCATAGTACCAGTACTGGGTACTTGTACCCCCATGCCTGTGATTACAGTTAGGAAGCTGTGTTCCAACTGGGATGTAAACATGAGATCATTCCAGGCTTCATGTGCTGTGAATCACGTCATGGTGTGTCTTTGACCCTCTTGCATCCTATGTGAGTGTGAGGTGATGGCTCACCTTTTGGGTGAAGGAACACTGAAATGCCTAAGCAAGGGGCTGGCAGAGTCCTCCGAGTTTCCCTGCCCACATCCTTCCTGGGTTCTGTGCTGACGCACAAGGCGGTGGACCCATCACTGATCTTGGAACTAGTGAAATCCTTGGAAAAAGTGTTCTCTCCTCCACGTCATTTTCATGAGGGTGTCATTACTCTCTCAGAAGTTGCTTGAAGCAGCTCTGCCGTGACAGAACTTTGTCTTCTCCACTTACATGCTCTATTGTCTCTCGTGTCCTCAGTGTGGCCAGTGCTTTGAAGGAGAAGCCCAAGCCAGCATCCCAGCATTTGATAGCAGAGAAGATGAAGAAGGCCTATTACTTGATGCAGAAGATACCTGACCAGGTACAAAACAACCTCCTCTGTTATTTGCACTATCATGCCAAGCCCATGTCCCAGCCAGTCCCACATGTCTATCCCTCTTCCCTCTTCAGACTGTGCTCTTCTCTGGGGTCAGCCAGATGATGGGGTGCACTTGGGCTCCAGTGGGTTACAAGACAGTTGGTCAGAAATAAAGCTTAAGCCACTGTCTCACTGACTCATCTGTACATAAAATAGGCATGTGCTGAGGGGCACATAACCCACCAGTCCCTGTTTTGAGCACTGCCTGTTCCTCCTTATGTCTCTGTGCAGGTCTTAGAGCCTTTGCCAGCTGACCCCTGTGCAGTTTAGTAGGAGCACTGGCTTTGTGTGCCTCCTGCTAGTGTATTTAAGAGGGACTGGGCTGCAGAATTGATGCTCTCTTCAGTTCTGTGCAGCGTTGGTGTCACCATTGAGCCTAGATTCTTTCCACAGTTTCCATGTGGCCTTTGTCCCAAAGATCTCGGACACATGGAGACCTCTGCCTGAGAGATGCTTCTCCCTGAGCTTGGGTTGCTCTTGTCTGCAGGATTTTTATTCTTCTGTCTTGGACATCCTGACTCCAGATGACGTTCGTATCCTGGTGGAGACAGAGGATGAATATTCGCGGCGCGGGCAGTTTGAGCGGGTGTTCCCCAGCCACATCTCCATGCGGTACCTGCGCTTCTTCGAGCAGCCTCGTTACTTTAACATCCTGGTGACCCAGTGGGAGCTCAAATACTACTTGAATAGACACAAAGGTAACTGCCCTCCAAAGCCTGGCACAGCCACCTGACTCAAGCAGGCTGCCTGCCAGCAGCTGTGGGAGACTTATGAGCTATGCATGTTGAGGGGGAGCTGCCTGCCTGTATACTAACCCCTAGGAAATGTGTTACCTTCCCAGACTGCTTCAAATATCACCAAAAGCTTATTCTGACTTGAAGAGAGGTGATGACTGTTCTGGTACGCACAGCACCAGCACTTCTAGGTGCCCTTAGCATGAAGCAGACTGGGATTTTGCTTTCAACCTGTAGCTTTGGCCTCTTACTGTGTTTCTCTGCTCTCTTTTGAGAGAGAAACAGCTGGATTTGCTGGGCTTTGCTCCTGACAAGTGATCTGTGAAGGAAAAATTTGGCCTATTCCCTGGTTCTCCTGCAACTTTCTAATTGATGAAAAACAGCATACAAATGGAAAATTTTCCTAAACACTATAAATCTAGCTAATATTTCCATCCTTTCAGAACACAATTCTGTATTTTAATAAAAACCATTGTCCTTTAATGAGGCGTAGCTGAGCTGGACCAATTCCTTCTCACCCAGGGTTGTCTCTGTCAGGGCAGCAGTATAAGCTGTTTGGAAGAGAGAGTCAGTGAGGACTAGCATTGAAGGCAAAAAGAGACTGTGGCTCAAGGCTTTCCATCCAATATCTGATCTAGATGGAGAAGCTTCTGGAGGAGCTGGCCCTCCACTGCAGTGACTGTGTGTGTGCTCCTCACCTGGCTATCAAGGAGAGAAAGAAGAAAAATGATTTTGTCACTTTTCAGTGGTGTTAAAGCAAGTATCTAAGGGGTCAGTAACAGTCTTTCATACAGAGATGGTAACATCATAGCCTTCTGTGGCTGTGTTGTCAGCATGTGTCATCCTTTGCCTTGATAATATCTTTGCTGGATGATCTTCCATCAGCTGGAAGAAAGATTCTGTCATCGTCCTCACTGAAGTGCTGCTCACCGCTCAGGCAAGGATCCTGGTTCAGTGCTCCAGCTTCCCAAAAAAAGCCTAGCGAGCAGATTTGCTCTATCCCATCATTGCTCTTTACCTCTGAGCAGAACTCACCCTTCCCCTATACCCTTCATGTTCCCCTGTGTTCCATACTGCACTCCTCTTTCCCTAGCCAGCAAGATGCAAAGCCCAGGCTGGTGCACAGACCCAAGACAAGGCATCTGAGCCACTCTGCTCCCCTTGGCCTCCGACATGTGGGGTTTTTCTACAGGGTTCTGGGGCTTGCTGAAAGGTCACCGAGGAACAGGCTTTGGACAGCAAGGATTTCTCCTGTTACCTTATAGAAAACCACAGTAATCCCAGCTGGACAGCATCAATGGACTAGCCATTGCTCTGCTGGTTATTAATTCTCAAGTCACCCTAGCCTTCTGCTATAACCCTAAGGCTCTTAAATAGGAAAACAGGATGGGAGTAGTCCTGGATTTCTCAATATTTCTGGGTTGGCCAAGAGCAGAGTGCTTGGCTGTAGTGGGGACAGCTAGCAGGAAGCCCTGGAGGAAGCGGAGCCTGTTCAGTGCAGTTGGACACGTGGCTCTGCTTCAAAATAACCTTTCTGTCATTTGGACATAGTGCTGGAGCACCATGTCTTGTGTGTGGTGAGAGGATTGGTCCCTTCCAGTCATTCCAGCAACGATCTTGGCCTGTGCCAGTATTGCCCTCTGTCAGGGATGAAGTCTCAGCCCATGTCAAGCTCTGGATGGATCCCTGTAAGGAGGAGATGATGCACTGGGATGCTGCAGCTGATCAGTGCTGTGCAAGGAGGAGGTTGCCTGAGCTGCCCTCCTCTGGGAAAGGGGTCGATGACAGCAAAGCTGCTCTACATTTGCACGGTGGGAACTTTCAGTGGTGCAGCCCAAATCAGGTACTGCTGTTGGCAGGCACTGGGCTCAGGGGGACAGCGAATCTGGTCTAATTCGGCAAATCCTGTGTTGCCCCAGTTTCCCTGTTTCGCTGAGCCTGCTGCAAGGAATGTCTTGGCTCCCTGGGAGAAGGCAAGCACTGCAGCAGCCCACGCACTGATGTTTGCTCGTACAAAGGGTGAACGCCCTTGGTTTACCCCGTGTTTGCTAGCACTCAAGCACGTGTTCAAGCAGTTATTGCATAGCGTGTTCTTTGTGGTCAGTGCGGCATATTTGCATGCCCTGAGCTGGGAAGGCTTAACTCTTTGTAAACCTGGCTCTTCGTTCTCACTTACTGTCTTCTGTCACTTCCCAGGTCTGGAGCTACTGAAGAACTGGTGTGTCAAAGGCTACCACACTGGGGCAGGGACGGATGTGGCCCAGATGGTGCGTATAACTGTGGGTAAGGTAGGCAGAGTGCTTGTTTACCTGCACAGAGTTGGGTAGAGATGCTGCTTGTTCTACTTCCTCTGGCTCCTGTCTTACCTGTTTGCCTTCTACCCTCTTTGCCAAGGCCTCCAGGAGTCTGGAAAAACCCGTGCTGTCCTATTTCCCACAAACATGAAGTCATGAACAGTATATCAGATCTGCAAGTATTTTGCATCTGAATATTCTTGGGTGCACTGGGCACAGCCCTACATATTTGGCACCTGTCCTGCCCATTGTTCCTCTCTGTGAGGGAATCATCTCTGTCTGTCACTCCTGTGCTTTACAGCAGAACACTACTCTGAAAGAAACCCTCTCTTTTGACCTCGAGATGCTCTACTCCCACTTTCAGCAGAGGGATTCATTAGGCAGAGAGCAAAGATTTCTGTTTGCTATTCTGGGAACAGTCTGGTGGCAGTGACAATGCGCAGCAGTGAGGCAGCTCTAGCTGAAGCTCTCTAGGACAGCCTATGGCAAAGCACAGCAGGCTTGAGGGATTTTTGCCATGACTTAAATAGCCATTCTGTTGTCTTCCTCTCCTCCCACAGTGGTCATTGCCAAAGTCGTTCTTCCTCCAGAAGAGTAGCATTCAGTCAAATGGCTTCAGCAAACTGGAACTGGGCAGACTGGGGTGAGTTTGCACTGGCCGTGACGTTCATGGTGTTCATAGTGTGGCTTTTGGACGGGTGTCCTGGTAGAAAACTGGCAGCCCAAAAAGCAGCTTTATTTAAGGGGAGAGGATCAAGTTGGTTTGCAGGCTCTGAAGCCTCTGCTCTGTGGAGAGCCAACAGATGGGGCTGGCATGGTATCTGTGCAACTGAGCATGTCTCCTTGGCACTGTACATCCAGCTTAGATGGGAGCAAAGCTCAGCCAGATTAGGTGATGCTTGAAGCTGTCATGGTCAGAACATGCTGACAAGATATTCCCCACGCTGGAACTTGTATCACTTCTGCAAACGCTGATGTGGTTAACAGTGAGCAGAGGCTCTCAGCTGCAGCACTGGCTGGGGGAACAGTGAGGCCTCAAGGATTGTAGCACTCTCCTGGCTTCCCTGAGCAAAGCTGGGCTGCTGACATCTTCCAGAGGTGGAGGACTGGAGTTTGGGTGAGCCAAAGTGAAGGGCAGGCACACCTCTGGTCTCTGGGTGAGAGAAAGGTCATCACTGTTCCTGTGCTGGGGCCAGAGTGGAGTTGGGTTTATACACAGACAGGGAGACTTAAGCTGTGACCCTGAAATCCCACTGATACTGGGATACCTGTTGGAGTCAGTGGTGCTGCCTGGGATGGGAAATGGAGTCGGTGAGCCCGGCAGCCCTATTTCTGAGCCCATGTGTCATGATACAACAGCTGATTGTTGCACCATGGTCCTTTTGGTCCTTTCTCACTGTCCCTAAGAAGCTCAGGGTCTCCTTTTTGTTGCAGCACATGCCTCCCTTCAGCTGGTGAGGATCTCACAAGATGCCTGGAGCCCAGCCCTACTCAGAGCTTACCTCTCAACAAGTGCACTGGTGGAGCCAACCAGAGACCTGCTGGCTGCCTCTCTGACACTGCCCTGGTGATGTGACCAAGCAGCCATCGTCCATCTCTGGGGACACATCAACCTACCTCAAAGGAAGAGACAGGAGCTGGTTCTGTAGAGCAAGGACTGTGGGAGCCCCTCACACTGCACACTTGTTTTGGGGCTGGTTGTAGAGAGGGATGTTTTCCTGGTATGACTGGAGTTTCTAAAACAAGCGGCAAAGTCTGAGGAGGTGGAGGTTATCTGGCCTTCGTCTTAGACTGTTCTTAAAGCCTGACATGGTTCCTTTGCTGTGTGGGAGCTGGTTGAGCCTGCCCTTCTTGTCCCCAGTCAGCACAGGCTGGGCCCTTGCTCGGCTGTGTCTGTGTCCCGAGTCTGCTCTTGCTCTGCTGCAGCCTGGCCCCTAGAGATAAGTCTTCATGCCTGGGAGGGAGTAAAACTGCCCAGTTTTATCCTTTCTGAATGTCTGTGCCAACATCCTGCCCTACCCCAGCAACCCCAGCAACAGGCCCTGCAGGAGACCTCAGGCTTGCACCTGGCAGCTCAAGAGAGACCACGGATGCCAGTGTGGCTCCAGTTTGTTGTGGGGGCAGCAGGGCTTCAGGGGAGGGAGCATCCTTCTCGAGGCCATTGGCTCTCTGGTGTGCTCTGCAGCATGTGTGCACGGACTGCAGGCTAGTGCTCTTCTCCTGGGTCTGCTCTCTATTTTCCCTTTGTTTCTCAAGGATTTCTATTAAATTTTAACACTCAACTACTCTCCTGGTTCTCATCTGCCTTCCTTTCTCTGACCTCTTTGTGTCTGGTGGGAAGTTCACCCCTTCCCATGCTTCACTGGGCTCTGGTACAGTGAGGGTTTGTGCTGCCATCCCACTTTTCCCTGTCCTTCCCAGAGCTGGGGGTAATTCTTGCTGCCCTATGGCAAGTAAATGTACCCCCCTGCATGGAAGAACAGCTCCCAGCATAACTGCTTTGGTCTGGGATCTTTCTTATGTCTTAGGGACTATCCTGTGCATCGTTAACCAAGGGGAACAGTGCTGTTCAGCCTTACAAGAGGGGTAGGAAGGGTTGGCCCTTGCTGGTTCTGGGTTCTGTCCTCCCAGTATGGTAGGTAAATGCTGGGTGCTTGGGCAGGTTCTTGGGGCCCAGAGGAGGTGCTGATATGTGGGCCCTGGGTCTGGTAGAAAGCCCTTCCCTCCCCTCTCCTCGCAGCCCACCATTTCCCAGCGCTGGGCCCTGTTTCTCTGGTCTCCTTGGTGACAATCTCATCTCTCCTCGGCTTCTCTCCAGCACCTGAAAATAGCCTCCGAAAGTGGAGATGCCTGCTCCCTTCCCCGCTGCCAGCACCCGCGATGGCCAGGCTGGAGCCAGGCTGCTCTGCACAGCTGTAAGGGCCTGGCCCCATGGGCCCCTGCACCACTGCAGGCTTCGGGCCACCCTGAGAGCCAACACCAAGGCCCCGGCCTCCTCCCTCCTCTTCCTGCCGGCTGTGAGGCAGCGCCGGGGAACTCCTTGTATCCCGCCATGGGTAACATGGTATCCAGCTGTCCCCTGCAGCCAGACAGAGCTCTGTCCCTTCGGCCCTGTGGCCACCAACCCTTGAGCTCGCCCGCCGCTGTCCCAGGCCAGCCTGACAACCTCCTAGAAACAGAAAACAGAGCCGGGAGCGGGCCGAGGGCGAGCAGGAGAGGGTGGCCCCCTGGCAAGGAAGGAGGTTTCCCCACGGGTCCGCGGCCCGCGCCCTGGGACCAGGGTCGCGGCGGACAGTGAGCTGCAGCAGGACCCCGGCCAGGGACAGGCAGGGCTGGACAGCGTCGAGGACAAAGGGACCGCATCCACCCAGCCCGTGGCCGGACCCAGCCGTTCTCCAGCATCCCCGTGGAGAGGGGAACGCTGTGCCCCCCACCCACGGCGGGGCGGGGCAGCGGTCCTGGAGGACGGGGGCCCACGGAGCGGGATGTCCCTCCGCTCGCCGCCCCCAGCCATCCCTCCATCGCCCCCTCCCTCGGCTCCCCAGCGCCGGCGCCGTCCTCGGGGCCGCGACCACCTAGTTCAGCCCGGGGCTGCGGGGTGGCTGCGGGCGCTGCTCGGCGGTGTCGGCCGTGTCCCCCCCCCGCGGCGGTGGCGGCTGGGGCATGGCTGGCATTGCTCGCTGACACTCTATCTGCCAGGGCCACGCCAGCCGCGGGCCCAGAATAGCAGCGCTGCCCCGCAGATAGCATGGAGCGACTCCGTGGCCCTGCCGCGTCCCAGGTACCGTCAGACTGGGTGGTGGGCGCAGCCCGACAGACCCCCC
>VXBQ01003150.1:152226-163099 GCA_013400175.1 Phainopepla nitens
CAGACCCCCGATCGGGGACAGGACACCCCTGGGGTGGGAGAATATGGGCGGCTGACGGGCCCCTTCCCACGGACATGCAACCGTGGGGACAAGGACGTCCTTGTCTCAGCTGTGCCAAGCCCCTTGGGAACGGTTGAGGCATATCGTGCAGGGTCTCTTCCTTCTCGGGGTTGGCCCTAGGCTCCTTAGGGAGCGGTCCCTGTCCCTGTGCCTTTGTTATGTTAGGGTGATCTGTAAACTTTGGCTCTGTCAGCCAGGTTTGTAGCCGGGGTAGCTCTTCTCTCTGCACGTGCTGCTGTGTTATAGTAGGGTCTCCTGGGGACTGGGGGAACGGGGTCAGCCGTCTGGCCCTGTGGACTCCCTTCTTCCTCGGACTGCTGCTTTGTTAATGTACGTTTCCTGGGATGGACCTGGTCCCCGGGGAGGGGGGGAGGCAATGGGGTTGGCAAGGTTCTCGGCACGGGAAGAAGCAAGACCGGAATTTACACCTTGGGATTGGGAGAGGATGGGCACAGAGCTGCTGTGGGACATGCTCGGCTCCCACAGCAGAGAGAGAAGGCAGGAGGTCCTGCCATCCATGCCCTGTCCTGCTCTGGAGACCCCTGCTGTCTCCCCGGAGCAGGAGGAGAAGCTGAGTGTCCTGGACTGGAGCCACCGTGGAGACTGCAGGCTCTGGGGGTCCTGGGCTGGTGGGGGGTGCACACATCCCCACCCTGAAAGGACAGTTCTCTCTGCCTGGCTTGGGTGGGCCAGAGCAGCTGGGTGGGTGCAGGCAGAATCCATGGATGGGGAAAAGACTGGGTTGACTCCTGCTGACCCCTCACTGTGTGCCCTCTCAGGTGGCGTTGCTGGATACTGTTGCGTGCCCTGAGGAGGAAGGTGGGTAGCAGGAAGAGTCTAGGTGTGTAGGAGGAGGGACTGCCTTACTCATGGGACAAGCGCATTGGTCCTCTGCCCACCCTGCCCATACCCTTCTCCTCAGCTGGAGTTGGCCCCAGGCTGGAGAACTGCAGTGCTACGTGCTGCCCCTGTGGAATGGGGAGCAGGGGGGCTCTGTTGGGAGCATCCTCTGCCCACCACAAGCAGGAGGGTGCTGAGACCAGCATCTGAGACCCAGCAGCTCAGCTCACTGGCTAGGGCTGGGGTGATTTTGCCTGCAGGGTTTCCAAAGGCTGTATGCCCCATGGAGGAGGAAGAGGAGGAGGAAGAATACAGGAGACCTGTCACCTTCACACTGGGAAATGAGATACTGGGGCTGGGCCCAGAGACCGAGTTTCAGAGCCCTGATGCTGAGGTCTATATGCACTTCTTGAGAAGCCACTGCTGTTACGATGCCATCCCCACCAGCTGCAAGCTCGTTGTCTTTGACATCTCCCTGGAGGTGATAACCTGGGGGATGAGTGGGGATGGGCAGTGAAGAGGCAGGCTTGGGGATCCTCTGAACCCCTCTGCACTCTGCCAGCAGATCAAGAAAGCCTTTTTGGCACTGGTGGCCAACGGAGTGCGTGCTGCCCCTCTCTGGGACAGCAAGACGCAGAGCTTTGTGGGTGAGTGCCAGAAGCAATGCCTGGCCCCCTCCCCTGCCTGGCAGAGAGGGCGCAGGCAGTGCTGCCAGCCCCACGTATCTCCACAGGGATGCTCACCATCACTGACTTCATCAACATCCTCCACCGCTACTACCGCTCACCTTTGGTGAGTGCCGTGAGGAGGGCTTGGGGGGTCAGGACATGCATGGGGCAGGGAGCGGCTGTCCCCACCACTCCTGGTCCCTTCTGAATCGCTAGACAATGACCAGGGGATGATTCTGGGCCAGACCAGAATCCACTTGTTGCTCTCCTGCTTGGTCCCCAAAATGTAATCCCCACGCTTGGGTGATGGGGCGCAGTGCCCAGGGAAGGAGGCAGTGTCTCAGTGTGCCCTCAGTCCCTCATGGAACCACCATGACCAGAGCATTTCCCTGCCTTCAGGTTCAGATCTATGAGGTGGAGGAGCACAAGATTGAGACCTGGAGAGGTAAAAACCATGTGGGCGTCTGGGCTGGTGTTGTCACAGAACAGGTGGGCTCTGGGGTTGTGGGGCTGCAAGACAGGGCTGGAGAACCTCCTCTCATAGCTCTCTCCCTTGGCAGAGGTGTACCTGCAGGGCTCCCTCCAGCCGCTGGTCTACATCTCCCCGAGCGATAGGTGAGAGCCTGTCCACTGGGGAGAGCACACTCCTTGGAGTGGGGGAGTGTGTGTGCCTGAACGCAGCCCTATCCCACCACGATGTCCGCATCACCCACAGCCTCTTCGATGCTGTCTACTCCCTGATCAAGCACAAAATCCACCGCCTGCCTGTCATTGAGCCTGTCTCAGGCAATGTCCTGCACATCCTGACGCACAAGCGCATCCTCAAGTTTCTCCGCATCTTTGTGAGTGCTGGGGCTGCTTGTGCACACTCGTGGCTGGTGTGTTGGGGCACGGACAAGGGTGTCAAGGTATATGCAGGTGCCAGCCCAGCCCTGCCCTGTCGCATTGAAGGATTCTACCATCCCCAAGCCACGCTTCCTGAAGAAAACAGTGCAGGAACTGTGCATTGGCACCTTCCGTGATCTGGCTGTCGTGTCTGAGACTGCCCCAATCTACACTGCCTTGGAGATTTTTGTGGATCGCCGTGTCTCTGCCTTGCCTGTCGTCAATGATGCCGGTACCTGGGGAGGGAAAAAGTGCCATCCTCATCTCCCTCTGCTAGCAGCTCCAGCACCATCCCTACCCAAAACCTTTCTCATGGCCCTTGGGCTGCCCCTTGGGGTGTGGGAGGAACATGGCACGTGGTCCCTAGGGCTCCTTCCGCAGCCCCTGCACTGTTTCTCTTTGCAGGGCAAGTGGTTGGCCTGTACTCGCGGTTTGATGTCATTGTGAGTACTCAGTGTGTGTGCCTGCCCAGGCTCAAGCTGGGCCCCTTGCATGCACTGGTGGGGCACTCATACTTGTCTGTGCCCATGCAAACCCACCCCACACGCAGTGTCACGCATGTACCAGTGCACATCTGCTCCGTGCATCTCCTGGGCTCAGTGTCCCTTCTGTGTTGGCACAATGGGGTGAAAAGAAACCTTGGGGGGCTGAATGGGGTCACATCTATCACAGCACCTGGCAGCCCAGAAGAGCTACAACAACCTGGACATCAGTGTGAGGGAGGCACTGCGGCAACGCAGCATCTGCCTGGAGGGGGTCCTCACCTGCTACCCCCATGAACCTATGGAGGACATAATTGACCGCATTGCCAAGGAGCAGGTGAGTGGCCGGGGTGCCTCGTGCCAGCCGCCGCTGCCAGCTGCCCAGCCTGCCTGTGATGCTCTGCCTGCACCCACAGGTCCATCGCCTGGTTCTGGTGGATGAGAACCGCTACCCGCGGGGCATCGTCTCCCTGTCTGACATCCTGCAGGCCCTTGTGCTCACTCCTGCAGGTATCGATGCTCTTAACTCTTAGCCCACGGTGCTCCATCTTTCTCCACTTGCACCCTCAATTTCTCTCCACTTCAGGTAGGCGCCGCCCCCCCATTGCTGTGTGCCTGTCCCCTCCCTGGTGCTGTGTCACCTGCCTCTGCCCCACCCAAAGTGGTCCTGGGGATGGAGGAGGCTGGGGCTGGGGTCTGGCAGCGCTGGGTGCCCAGGTGGGGACGGCAGGACCCAGATGCTGCTTCTCCCAGGGGTACACAAGGATCATAGGTGATCCCTGGTGACTGTGAGGAAGGATGGGGGCACCTTCCATGGAGACACTCTGCCAGAGTCCCATTCAGGCAGCATACGGAATCCAGGTTTTGCAGGTCCCTGGGCTTTGGGCTGGATGAGGGTTTTGAAGTGATGCACCCCAAGACAAAAGCCTATTTTTGATATCGCCTCAATTCCCCCCCGAGACCTAAGCACCTCCAGTGCCATTCCCAAGGGACACAGAGCAGAGAGACCTCCACTTGCACACCCCAGACATGCTGTCCACCACTAGCCATTAGCAAAATGTGGCCAACCCATGGGCCCCAGCTGGCAGAGTCCCCCCCCCCCCTTCCCCCTGCTCCACTTGCAGCAGCCCCAAAACTGTTCCGGAGAGAGGGCTCACTCCAGGGCACTGGAAACCACACTGTCTGGCCACCTGCAG
Source organism: Phainopepla nitens (assembly GCA_013400175.1). Classification (NCBI taxonomy): domain Eukaryota; kingdom Metazoa; phylum Chordata; class Aves; order Passeriformes; family Bombycillidae; genus Phainopepla; species Phainopepla nitens. The sequence goes on from VXBQ01003150.1 coordinate 156,358, forward strand.
CTGGCTCTGCTCACCCACTGCCTAGTGAATCCTCACTGGCTGTGGGTGGGCATGGTCCTGGCACCCACTGTGGCACTTCTTTAGGGGTGAAATGAGGAGGGGAGAGCTGGCTCCAGTTCCCAACTGCTTCCCAAAGGTAATTATGCTCTTTGGGGTGGTGGTGGGCAATAGGTTGGGACAGGCTTGTGCCTACCAGTTCCCCCAGCAGTGCCCAGCAGAAGAGGACTGGGAATGGGGTGTGTGTTAGCCACACATGAGATATCCCGCTTGTCCCCCTCCCTCATTTCCCCATCACGGTGCCTTTGCTCACCCTATTCCTGGTGCCCACAAAGGTGGCTGTGTCAGGAGCTGCACGGGGCCACTGAGATGTCCCTCTCCAGCCAAGCTGCCCTCCCTCCTACCCCAGGGCTTGCATGCAAGCAAGGAATAGCCGAAAGACCCCAGTGTCCACTGGGATGCTTGGAGGGGCCATGTCACAGGGTGCCCAGTCCAGCACTGCTTTGGGGTTATGGTCTCACACGCTGTCTTGCCCCACAGGCATCAATCGATCCTCACTCTGAAGACACCAGGGAAATGGCACTGTCCTGTCTGACTCTGGGATCTCTTGTGTGACCTGTGAGAAGGAGGCTTGGGCCTGAAGGCGCTCTGTGGGGAGGACATGCCTGTTCACCCCAGTCCTCGGGCTCGTCTTGAGTCCAGGGCTAGATCCTGCCAGCCTTGGAGAGGCAGAAGCATTGAAAATGGGACCCAGGGGTGCCTCCGGCCAGTGAGCACAGTGATGCTCAGTGGGCACTGTGCTGGAGGGACTGCAACATCCTGCAGCTGGGCAGAGACCCATATAGCCCCAGAGGACCTGGCCACCCCTCTGCCATCCTGCTGATGGATTTGAGCGTTTCTATTGTGGCTCCCTCCTAGTGAACACAGTCCCGCTGTCTGTGCCCGGTGCCTGGTAGCATAGGCTCAGCTGCACACACAGGCTTTTTTATTTTTGAGTCACACGGGGCTGGAGCTCTCTGGCAGAGGCACAGTCTGTGCCAGAGCAGGATGGGCACTTGCATGGAGACCCTGTGCACATCTTGTGGTGGGCAGGGGCTATTTATTTATTTGTTAGTCTGTTCAGCCTTGCTGTAACAAAGCAGCCTGATTCAAGAACTGCCTCTCGCCTTTCTGGGGTAAAGCTGGGCATGACTACTCCTCTGGAGAGAACCAGGCTGGGGAAGGGGTACTGGCTGCTTGCCAGCAAGTTTGGCACTGGCAGAGTAGCACTTCTGCCCCTGTGAGTAGAACTGAAGGGATGGGGACACAGGGCATGCACTCTTAATCATCTTGGTGGTGTGCAGGTCCCTTTGGGGATGCACTGAGGGACAGAAGCTTTGGTACCAGCGAGGTTTCTGCCAGCTGCTTCCCTCAGTCCAAGAAGAAGGAAAGTATGAGGGGTTCACTGTTAGAAATGTCCCATGCCCCATCCCTCGAGGACCCTGGGCAAATGGCAATGCCTGTGGCTGCTATCAGCTGTGAGCCTTGAAACGGTCCTGGTTTGGGGGTAGGGGATGCTGAGCTGATCCTTCTCCTCCTGCTTTGCCTGCAGCAAGCCCTGCCACTCCTGTGACCCCATATCAGCACCCCATATCAGCATCTCCGTGCAATAACAGCTGACAGTGGAAAGTCCCAGGAAATAAACACCCCTCCTGTGCTAGCTGGCTCTGGCAGGAGATGCAATACCAGTGCTGGGTGGTGACAGGCCTCCTCCCATCATGGGGAATGTGCTATGTTATCGCTGTACTTTCCCAGGACCAGGGGTGGCTCTGTCCCTTGGGAAAGGTGCAAACCCCAAACGCCCCCGGCACTCAACCCTCCTCTGGGGGCAAGGGGAAAAGTGAGGCACAGAGAAGCTTCTGAGGCCAAGGTCAGCTGTTCAGAGAGGACCCAGGTGTCCTGGCTCCAGGCACAGATCCACGCGCAGCTACACAAGGACGGGATGAAGGAGACACCCAATGGCTGCAAGCCCCCTCCCTGCTTGCCCCCAGCCCCAAAAGATCTCCCAGGTTCCTGATGCAGCCTAGCTGGGCACGGGATGGGGGGGACACAACCCCCCTGCAGTGTGTCAAAGGCACAGCAGTTCCCCAAACCTCCTGCTGATTTTGGGCAGGGGGATACTAGTGCCCGAGGGGTGATTTGGGGGCAATCTCTCATCCCCCCAACCTTTCCCACTGTGGGGCTGTGAGCCCCCTGGCCCAAGCTCGCTAGGGAAGGGGTTTGCCTTCCTGTCCTCCTTGTGGGGCAGTAAGGGGGATCTCCATTTGGCACCCAGGGTGGGGGCGGACGTGCAGTCAGGGGGCTCCTGGGCGAGCGATGAACTCCAGGTTGATGGGCTTGTCAGCCACCAGGACAATGCGGGACACAGATGTCACTTCCACACCACGGGGGTCCGGCCGCACCTCAAATGCCTGGATCATCTGCGGGGAGAAGGGGCAATGGCAGTGCCTCGGGGACTCCCTGGGACCCCCAGCCCAGCTCATGGCAAGATACCCGAAGTGGGGGGATCCCTACTCACCCTGGCAAGGGCCAGGTGCATCTCCAGCTCGGCGATGCGGCGTCCCACACACGCACGAACCCCGTAGCCGAAGGGGATGGAGCTGAAGGGGTGGTGAGGGGAGCCGTGTCCCCGGAGCCAGCGCTGGGGCAGGAACCGCTCAGGCTCGGGGAAGTAGGTCTCATCGTGGGACATCGCGTAGTGCGCCAGGACAAAGAGGGTCTGCGGGGCAAGAATTGGGGTTTAATGGCCCCACCTGGCCCCACTGAGTGCAGTGGAGGTTCCCACAGCACGACCCCCACTCACATTCTTGGGGAAGAAGTAGTCTCCGATGACAATGTCCTTCTCATAGAAGACCCTGGCGTTGGTGGGCACCACAGGATAGACTCTGGGATATGGGGAGAGTTAGTAGGGGAGCAGGACTCACCTGGAGATCCCAGAGAGAGCGAGGCGCAGGCAGGACAAGGCTCAGCAGTCTCCAGGGTAGGAGGTGGATATTTGCAGTCCAGAGGGACTGAAATCCAGCCTTGCATCCTGTCTGGTTGGTGCATCCCCCCTGGAGAAGGGGCTGGTGACATCAGGGTAGGGACAAGGCTGGGACGTACCTCAGAGTCTCCTTGATAATGGCCCGAAGCATCGGCAGCTTGGGGATATCCTCAGCAGCAGGAAACCGGTCGGCAGGCACAACAGCTTTCAGCTCCTGGTACAGGGTCTCCTGGATGTCTGGGTCCCGGGAGAGGTGGTACAAAGCCCAGGACAGCGTGTTGGAGGTCTGGGGGAGTGGAGCACCAGGGGGAGTGAAGGAACTGGGGACAGCACCTGAGCAGCCTCGTGCCAAGCACAACATCAGTACAGCACCAGAGAGCCCCTGCCCTGGTGTGCAGAAAAGTCAGGGGTGAGGGGCAGCAAGCACAGGAGAGAGAGAGGCAGGGAGGAGGGCACGAAGCAGAGCAGAGGACAGGGTGTATACTGACTGATCCCTGAGGGTTTGCCCCTGTGGGGGATCAACCCCACAGCAACTAGGCTAGAGATTGCAAGGGCTGGGTGAAGCATGGCCCCGTGGGTTCCCCTGGGCATGGAGCTCAGCAGGGATCCCCTGGCAGCAGCTGCTGGGCTCTCACCGTGTCCACACCGGCCAGCAGCAACTCGGCCACGCTGCCATAGACCTCGTCCAAGCTGAGTCTGCCGCTGGCCAGCAGGTAGCTCAGGTAGCCAGACACCTCCTTGCCACGCTCCACCTGCCCCTCCAGCTCCTCCATCTTTCGGTCAATCAGTCTCTTGCCTGCAGGGACAGAGAGTGGGAACCAGAGCTGACAGAGTGAGGGCTGCCAAAAAGACATCTGGCCAGGGACCTCCTTGCTTTTGAGGGTCCTTAGGGAGTCCAGTGCCACCACGCTGGACCCCCATCGTCACCACTCACCGAAGGCAAAGATGGTGTCCCAGCTGTCCAGGTAACGGTCCCAGAAGGGCAGCACCTTGCGGCTCCATCGGGGCAGGACAGTGGCAAAGATGGAGTTCTTGAACATGAGGTTGATGGAGTCAATGAAGTGCTGGGTCTCAGCTGGGACCTGCTGCTTGAGGCACCCGATGCGGGTCTCGAAGAGGATATATGAGATGCCTGCGGGGGATAACAGCATCCAGACCTCCGGGGGAATGGGAAGAATGGGACAGGGCAGGGGTGAGAGGGAGGACACCCCTACCTTCCAGGGCAAAGCGGTAGAGCAGGTTGGCCACGTCCCCCACCAGCACCCCCGAGGGGCTGCGGCTCCGCTCCTCCCGCAGCCGCACCATCAGGTCTGACACCACCTCCCCGATGGCGTCCGCGTACAGCAGCGCCTCCGAGGGCTTCAGCAGCCGCTTGTTGAGGACCTGGCGCAGGCGGTACCAGCGCTCCCCTTCCCTGCACAGGGACGAAGCTCAGTGCTGGGGGCATAGATGGGCAGGGGGCAGTGGCTGGCAGCAGTCCCCCAGTCCCTGCGCACACACTCCCCACCCCAGGCTGGAACCATCCCGGGGCTCATTCCACCCGCCGAAGCCGTGCCCTTCTACTTGGTGGGGACACTCGGCTTGCAGGAGTGGGAGTAATGCAAACTGCCACCTGGGCCCTACACCTAGGGCAGGGGCAGGAGATGTGTGCTGCCCCAGAGAGCACAGCCAGGGCGGGACTCACTCGGTGAAGGGTCCGTAGGGCAAGCGCCGGGTGTCCCGGTGCTCCTTCCACAGGGCCATGTCGCTCCGCATGGGGTACTTGCCCTCCTGCCGTAGCAGCTGCTCCAGCACCACTGGGCTGCCAATGTTGATGTTCCTATAATGTCCGAAGGTTGATTTCCAGATAGGTCCATAAAGGCGTCGGGATATCACCTGTGATGCACAAAGCGCGGCAGGGTCAATGGGACGAGCTGGGTCACACCCTCCCTGCCCCAATGCTGCCCTGAATATGCCTATCTGCACCCACCCCATGGACCCCTCAGTATCACCTGAACTCAAACACCTGCCTCTGACCCCCCCCGAAGCTGGCAGCATCCTTGAAGTGCTCTGCAGATGGCCTGGGCTGGTGTCTCTGGGCTCATTTCCTCTCCCAGCACTAAGTGTACCAAGCACAGACCCCCCCAGCACAGACTAACACATCCTTCACCCACCCCAGAGAGGCAGAGAGAGTCTGGTGGGTCTTTTGGGGAAGGAAGACCAAGAAGGGACAGCAGGGACAGAGACAACTGCCAAACACAGGACTATGCTGAGATGCATAGAACCATTGCAGCAACCACCAGCAGGGCTAAGTCCTGCTGCTCCCAGCATGGCCCAAGCTCTGCTTAATGTGGGGACAACAGTCGCTGAGTGGGTCCTTGAACTCATCATCCAGTAAGGGTGGTTAATGATCAGCAGTGGGAGGACAGCACCAAGCTAGGGCATGACCAGGCTGCTCCCAGAACAGGCTGTCACCTCCAGGTCATGGCCCTGGGGCCACAGGCTCGCAGGCAGCTAGGGGATGTTCACCAACATCAGCCCCGTTCTGAGCCCTGTCGGCTGCAGCTCCCCTCTCCTTGTCTGCAGCCACAGGTGCCATGCCTGCTTCCCTGGCAGGGAGCACCATGACCTCCAAGCGCATCCCTTGGAGGCAGCTGGACACCCCTTTGCAAGTGGATCTGCACAGGGCCATGTCAAAAGGTCACTTTCCATCCCACCCAGGCACTGCCAGAGCCCTTGCAGAGCATGGCCAAGCATGGGGGGGATGCAGGGGACTTAGCAGAGAAGCCCTGGTCCCCATTCCCCGTGGCTGCGGGGATGCACGTGGTACAATCTCCCTTGGTGACTGCATCGCAGCCTGTGCCTGGATTCAGCCGGATTCGTCACCACGGGGAGACGTTCCTCGTGCACGGTGGCAGGAGGAGGGGGAGGGACAGCCGCCCCGGTACTGCAGGCAGCTCGTGGGCACGGGGCAGCTGTGCCCCAGCTTGCAGCCTGCCCACCAGCATCTGCTGGCAGCCAGGACCTGAAACACTGCAGGCCTTGGAGAGCTGGGCTGTGAGAAGCTAGAGCTGCCTGGATCTGGGGAAAGGCACCCCCAAAGCATGTGGGCATCCTTCTGCAAAGCCAGGCTGTGCTCGGAGTCTCAAGGGCAGGAGGGAGCAGAAGGGAGCCCCAGTGCCTACACCCCGAAATCCCACTGTCCTGTGACAACCCCTTCTCCAACTAGCAGCGCCTGGTGCTCCGAGATGCTAGAGAGGCCCCAGGCTTCTCGGGCTGGTCAGAGCTCCAGGGCGCTGGAAGATGCCGCCTGGCTTGCAGCCAGCCAAGCCCATTGCTTGCTTCATCCGACGTATGAGGAAGTGTTGACAGAAGAAAACAAATACGTCTGCCTACCCCTCTCCTGCCTTGGTATCATCTGCCCAAAAACCTGTCCACGCACCTGCACCCAAACCCGCTGCTCCCTCCAGCTGTCACAGCCGGGAGCCCAGGGTTGCCAGGACCCTGTGAGATGCCCCCGAACCTTCGCCCTCAGCTTCCTGGCCGGCTCAGGGATGCTGGAGCAGCCCTGGGCTGGCCGGACCCTCCCGAGGTCACTCGGTTCTGCTGGCCCCTCTCAGCCTGGTGGCCTCAGCATCACCCTACAGTGCCGGGTGCCCCCCACCGCTCAGCCCCTCTGCTCCCCTGCTCTGCCGCCCCCGCTCAACTCCCTGCCGTCACTCCTCGGCAGCCAAACCCCGCCCT
>VXBQ01003150.1:171622-189110 GCA_013400175.1 Phainopepla nitens
CCCAGGCAATGGGGCCAGTTCCCATGAGTGTGCTGAGGGCATCACAGCCCCCCCGGCCCCCTCCAGCCTCACGCAGAGCTGACATGATAAGGCGAGTTGCTGAGCACCAGCCGCACCTGCTCGCCGAGACGGCACCCCCCCCTCCCGCTCCCCTCTTCGGGGCAAAATCAAAGGGATTTTTCTGCCCTTAGGAAATCAGATAAAGGCTTCTCACCTGCCCCGCGCTGCCTTTGCGAGGAGGCCAGGCGCTAGGGGCGGAGGGACAACAGGCACTTTCAACACGCCGGCAGATGAGCCGTGCGTTGCAGTGAGCTCTGCCGGCAGGGGCTGGGCCCCCAGGTACAGTGTCAGCCTCGCCCAGCCTCAGCAGGGATGTCCCCCCTCCACGAGCGGACCATCCCCCTAGATTAGAGGTGATGGGGTCCCTGCAGGACAGCTGGGATGGAGGCTGGTGGGTGAAGGCAAAAGGCAACAGGGACAGGGCATGGTGCAGCAGCCCAGATGCAGTGCCCAGCTCGGGGAAGCTCCCCCCGTCCCTGTGTCCCCATGCTGTGGCCGAGGCAGCTCAGTGCTAGTCACCATGCCAAGGGTGCAGGCCAGGAGCCCATTTCCTGTGTGGGGGAGCAGAGAAAGAGCAGGTGTGAAACCTCCAGAGGTGGTGGGAGTCTCTTACCTCCTGTGCCCAGGAGGGAGAGAATTGTGCCAAGCTGCAGATAAAGCCTGAGTCATTCACCACCAAATGCTGTTAGCAGGGAGCAGACATGCCCAGGTAAAGGGGTGAAACCGCTGGTGATCAAGGCAAGGAAAAGTGATGGGCAAGCCAGGGGCTTGAGGTGGGCAGGGTATGAGGCTGTGAAGGGGGACAGAGCACAAAGAGCTGCTGGAGGGAGGAGTGACCTCACCACCAGCAAGGGTGCTCTCTGCTTTGCCCATGACGGGTGGAAGACACCTCCTTTTCCCTTGGAGTAACTCAATGGGATGGCTGTTTGCTCAGTGGACTGGGTACAGAGATCAGGTGAGACTCCCCCAGGGTAGCTGTCCCAGGATCCATGGCCCAGATGCTGCAGGGCTGGGAGTTGCACCCCTAGCTTTTGCTGGGAGCCATGAATGGTACAAGAGGAGTCAGAACTGCAGAGCACTGGGCTGCTAACTGGAAAACCATCCCCGAGGCTTCTCTGTGGGGAGAATTGGTGTGGTAGGCTATGAGCTCCTCCTGTCCCCAGCTGTCCAGCCCTTGTGTGGCCCCCTGCTACCTTCTGGGCTCGTCAGCTTCCTCCTGCCCCAGGCAGCTCCTGCTGCTCCTCCTGTTGGGATCTGGGGCTGGGGACTGTCTCCGTTCTGGGTCTCGGCTGCACCTGAAATGAAATCACCATAAACAAGATGTCCATCACCATACTCTTCTCCTGGTCTCCTTGCTCCTGGGGCTGGCTCGACCATTCTCCTGTGTGTCCCTCTACCCCAGACGTGTCTCTCCAGAGTGTGGGAGCTAAGCGTTGGGAGGGGTCACTCCTCCAGCTTTCCCGGGTGGGACAGACTGGTCTGAGGACAGGCAGGGTCATGGAGCCAGGGTTGTGCCAGACGTGCCCCGTCCAGGGACAGGGGCCAGGCAGGGCTGTGCTGGGGGCAACACAGGAATGCCAGGTTTGGGTAAAGCCATGCCTGGGGTGTCAGGGTCGGGCAAGGGTGTGACAGGAAGGTGTCGGGGACACCTCGAGGCCAGGCCGGGTGTGACAGGGCTGCGGCAGGACCCTGAGTGGAGCCGGGGCAGGTCCGTGCCAAGCAGGTCCGCAGCAGGTCCCGGGGCTTCGGGGGCAGGGCTGTGCCAGCCAGATCCGCAAAAAGGGCTGCACATTCAAACGCGGCGGCGGGACGCGGGGCCGGACAGGCTGCGGCCACCGTCCTCTGCCGGAGGGTGCCCGTGGTCGTGGCCGTGCCCACATCGTGTCTGTGGCTCTGCGCCGGGAACGGAGCCTGGCACCCGGGAGTCCCCCCGCCCGGCCCGCCCTGTCCGTCCCCCCGGGCTCCGGTTTCCCTGTCGGAGCAGATGCTTTCGCAGCCCCGTCCCTCCTCCTCCTCCTTCTCCGGAGCAGCCTCCGCGNNTCAGTCCTGGCAGGATGCTGCCTTCCTCCCGGACCCAGCTGGGGCTCTTCTTCATCCTCCTCTGCCCCGCTAACATCATCGGGCTCTGGTGGTGAGTAGGACATCCCGGGGGGTGGGAAAGCAGGAGGGCCCGCAGGGTATCTCGATCTCCGGGGGCGATCCCCCCCCAGCTTGGGGACAACAGGGTCCCCTACACCCAGGCACCACTTGGGCTGGAATTGCTGCTCACTTGCTGTTCCGGTCGAGGCTGGGGCATCGACATACTGACAGGGTTTGGGCACACAAGTGTGTTGAGGGCAGTAGGCTGGGGGATCCCCAGGAGTATGGGGCACACAGGTCGTGTGGTGAGAGTTGCACTTTGCCTCCCCACATCCCAGCCCACAGCCTGGGAGGCTTGTATGCCTGAGGGGTGGGCAAGGGGGCTTAGTGGCTTCCAGACCCCTCCAATAAGTCAAATTTAATTAAAAACCTTAGGGTCCTTACAGTGTCCCCCCTGAATGGTGGCCTGGACACAGCAGGGACAAAACCCCTATTTGTAATGGTGCCCTCATCAAAGGCAAAGACGGTGCCTTGCAGGATACCAGAGGGGGTGGGGGATTCATTACAGGCACAGAACTGGGACCCAGCCTTGGAAAGCCCAGGTATCTGTCGAAACATGAACTATTTAAATCTATTAAGAATTTCACCCAGCCTGTCTTTATCCGGTTTTAAGTGCTTAGATTCCAGCTCCCCAGCATGCTGTCCGGGCTATCATTCATTATCTGAGACTATTCATCTCCACATTGTCACACTCTTTTGACCCCTAAAATAAAGCTCTCCATAAGCCTTTCCCCTCACAGTCCCCTGCCTGCCCACCAGTGATTTATTCCACGTCTCCATTCCCTTTGCTAGCCCTTGCTCCAGGGCTGCAGTGGGGGCCTTTGTGAGTATAAATGGTGCTGTTACAGTCAATTGTACCTCAGCTGAGAGTTTGTCCCTGGAGCCCAAGCGCTGTACATAAAGGAAAGGTTTAACATGAGTCTGAGAGGGACTTGCCTTTGGTTTTTTGCTAGAAGAGGGGAGAACAAGGTAGGGCAAGCCCTGGCCAAGGCAGGGTACTTGTGGAGGGTCTCCATGCTCCCTGCCACCTACCCCAGGGTAGCTATGCCGTTGCAGGGCATATGCTGCCTGAGACCTGCTGTTTCCCCTGGCTAATTCTCTCTCTCACACACACACAGAGCTGTCCCTTCAGCTGTCCATGCTTTCTCTGCCCCATCTTCATCAATATCTCCAAGTTCATGCCCTGTGCTCCAGCTTCAAGGACATCTGCCCATAACTGGAGCAGGTAGAGGTGAAGCAGAAGCTCATTTTGCCTTCATTTCAGGGGCAGGCAGACAGGACCAACAAGGGCAGGGCGCTGGGGTACTGGTGCCCCTCGCCTCAGGTGCTCAGAACTGCATCTCATCATGGAGTCTGGGTCCTGCCGGTGCCATGTGTGCACAGGCAGCAGCGACTTTGGGAGATTAGCAGGATTTGGCAGAGGAGGGCAAGGGGTCAAACTTGTTTTTTCTTCTTTTAAAAAAGAAGAAGAAAAGGAACCTTTATTTTAAGAATAATAACTCAGCTGCCTGATGCACGGCGAATGCACTGGGCAGTGGAGTGGCCTCAGGGGGATCACCAGCTCACACTCTGCTGCTGGAGCCAGCGAGCTGGGAAGAGGTGGTGGGTGGATAAGGCCACCAGCACCACCAAATGGATGTGCCAGGCTTCCTGGGACAGGGCATAGGAGCAGCTGGGTGATTCATGAACTGCTTTCCTCAGAGTTTGGTGTTTTGGGCCCTGGCTGAGATCATCTCAGGGAGCCCTTCCTGTGTGGGGCAGAGGAGTCTGGGCGCTCACAACAGGAATCTTCCCACGTGCCTGCTCCTGGTACTGGTCCCCTCTCCCAGGTCTGGGTAGTGCTGGTGTCTGTGGGTTTTACTGTTGGTGGGGAGGGGTTCAGGGGAGCAGCTGTGTGTTGTGCCAGAGTTCCTGGAAGCCCCAGGACTGGTGACGTTGATAGAGCTGTTCCTTACTGAAGCATAGGGACTTTGGTGGCACACCTTTGTGTGTGCATCACTGGGCACTTGTGGGTGCTTAGCCAAAGGGGCATTATCCCCTGGTCAAGAAAGAAACGTCCTTACAACTTCCCCATCCTACCCCAGATTCCATTATCTGTATGGTGGGGAGGATACAGGGGTTGCCCTTTAAGCCAGCTTTTTCCCCCACTGACCATCAGACTTGTGAGAGTCGTGTGGTGGGCTGCAGCCGGGCTGGATCTCAAGAGGCACAGTCCCAGCCCAGACAAGCAGCCGGGGCTGGCCACTCACGGGTGGTAGCTGTGCCCACTGGGATCCTGGCAGAAGGCTGCATTTATGGAAAAAGATTCAGATATGACGTGCAAGCACTGACATCCTGCTAGTGACATCATAGCCTGAGAAAGAGCATCCTCATTGTGTTAGGACGTCCCCAGAGAGCTCACTGAAGACACAGACCTTTCCATGGCAAAAGGGAGCAGGCTGTGGTCAGTGCCAATGGAAGATGTGTCACTCATGTGCTGCTGGCACTTTGATTAGTGCCAGGCTGCAAGGCTGTCATTGCTCCCACTGGCTCTGTAAATTGTCTTTCTTCCTCCTCCCCTATTCTTAAAACATTTCTTGCTCAGCTCCTTGTGCAACAGTGAATTCTCCCTGAGCAGGACAGGTAGGGACTGCCTGGGGCTCCTGGGCTGGCCCAGAGGCTGCAGAGATGCAGAGCAGGCAAACTTAGTGTCTGAGGAGCCCCAGGCAGGTTCGGGGCAGGATTTCAGCCGAGCCGGTTTGCAGCTGGACTGTGCTTGCAGGAACAGAGGCACTCTGGGGATGGGGGCAGGCAAAGCCAGCGTCCCCAGTGCCTGTTGGCTCTTTGTGGGCATGGCTGATGGAAGAGAAAGCAAGGGAGAAAATAATCCCAGCTGAAATGTGCTCTGCTCCAGCTGTGGGTCTGAGGGGGCCCAGAGGGATGGACACCTGCCCTCCGTCCCCTTCCCATCCATGCACAACTGCAGTGCACCTCCAGATTTTCATGGGACTTCTTCAGAGGTGCTCAGGGAGGACCCCTCCCACCAGCCCCTGTGGCTGTACAAGGGACACGGGACTGGGACTCTCTCAAGCCACACATGTTGGGTGGTTTCATGCAACAGTGGTCTCTCCTTCTCTTTCAGTGCCCTGAGCAGCACCCACGCTGCAAGGCTAGAGCCTGTAAAGGCAGGCTGCTGGGCTGGAGGGCCCTGCCTGTGTGCCTCGGGGTGAGCCTTGTGAGTCACCCCCCAGGCCTGCTGACCCACAGTTGTTACCCCACGGTGCCCAACAGACTGGGCTGCCCAGCCTTCCCTGGCATGCCTTCTCCCCGGGAGCAGCACCATATGAGCAGAAATGAATCTCCCAGTGGGAGAGCCCCTGCCTGGTGCCATCTCCCTGTGCCCTTGCTGGGGCAGCTGCTGACTTGCTGGGTTTTTTTCAAAAGGACCGTGTTTCTCTTGCACTCTTTGAGATGACTACTGGGTTCAGCATTGGGCTACTTGTGTTCTCCTGCAAAGGCAGCTGAACTTTCCCCAGTGCCACCCCTTGTCCCTGCTCCTGGTCACATCCACTCTCCCCTGGTGACACCCGGGCTCCTTGGCCCTGCCCTCAACTGGAGAGTTTGTCTGGGCTTTGCATCAGAACCTTGACTGCTTGAAACTCCCTGCGTGCAGGAGGGTACTTGGCATACCCTGGCATCTGCTCAGGCTTTGCAGGGTCCTCCCACAACATGTGGCACCCCCATTTGGGCATGAACTAGTCAAGCCCTCATGTTACCTGGGCTCCAGCCTCTGTCAGCACCCACATGACGGACACAGTGACCACAAGTGAGTGGAATTCTTTCTTCTTATCTCAGCCCTTCCAGGGTTTGGACATGGTTTTAAGACCACCACTTCTGCAGGTCCATGCTCCCTCCATCCCCCCAGTACCTGCAGCACAAGTTTGGGCAGCTCCTGCTCACGACAGCCTGGCCTCAGCATGACCCTGCAGCTAGCAGGTCCATGGGTTGATGCAATGCCATGCCAAGGCCTCTTTCCTTTAGGCAGCTTCCCAGCTGTTTTCATGCCATCCTTGCCAAGGAGGTGTGAGGAGGAGGGTAGGGAAAGGGGTCCCCCTTCTCTTCCCAACCCATGGCATTTCCTGCTCCCTCAGTGCCCCGGGTGCTGCTTGGCAGCCAAACCCTGGCTGTGCCCCCCAGGGCAGTGACTTGCTGCTTACTCACCACACCCTCACGGGCCTCCTGCTCTCTTTCCACACCCAGCTGCCCCAGTTAGTGGCAGCACCCACGCATTGCCCCAGGTGAGGGGCTGAGTGCCCGCCACACGCGGGCATGGGCTGTAGGAAAGCTGGATGGGTGAAAATTCATCAGCGTGTCCCCCTCGCCCTGTTTGCACAGCTTGGAGAGAGACGGGCTCCCTTTGGGTTTGACTTGTAGGCTGACACTCAGTGTGACATCATTGTGTGGGGCGTGAGGTGACCTACGTCTCCAGGGATGAGGTCAGGTCTCCAGGGCTGACATCCTGCAGTTCTTACCTCTCCAAGTGGGTGCAGAATTACCTGTGGGCTCAGAGTAATGACCCAGGTACCCTTGTACTGTGCATCGCTCTGCTGAAGGCTTCCAGAGGCTGGGATAGAGACCTGTATGTGAGCAAGACACAGCCTTACTACCCTAGAGCAGAGTCCCCCTGCCACACAGGAGTGCCCAGGCAGCAGTACTCAATGGGTGCAGGCCTGTCAGATCCCACAAGGAGTTGGCATGGCCCAACCACTGCCCTCCCACAGGTGCGACTTTTGAAAGCTGACTGTCCTTTTCCTCACTGCATAGTTCTACTTGTCTCACTTCCTTGGCTTCCAGCAAACCAGGGCCCCACTGGCTCCCCTCCACAATGGTCTGCTGGTAGGGGCCAGAAGTCCTGCTCCACATCATCCCCATGCCCAAGGAGAAGATGGTGACTTGGCCCAGGCTCCTTGGTCCATGATTTTGGCTGGGAATGAGACTGGGACATACTGGAAGCTCCATGACCATGAACTGAGCTGGAAAAAAATGGTGATTATGGCTCTTAGGAACTCCCGGCTCTGTTGCAGCAGGCACAGCATCTAGAGCACAGGGGTTGCATCAGAAGCCCCAGTGACTCCTGTTTGACGTGCATCACTGGAACTGGGCTCAGGCTGTGGCTGTGGCAGCCCAAGGGCTGACAGCAGCAGGCGGGCAGTGGTTTGCAGTCCCTTTTCTGTACCTCAGTCTCCCCTTTCAGCAATGGGGGCTGTTTCCCTTACACAGGGGTGCTGGGAGGTTGGAAAGTGGGGCTCATCATTCTGTTGGCTTTCAGGGCAAGACAGAGCCCCCCCAGCAGCAGTTCTGGCAGGCTGCAAAGGGCACCAGGGGCAGGTGGGAGGGATGCTGCTGTGCTGCTGAGCCTGGCTGGGGCTCCCAGGCAGGAGGCGGCAGGGGGCCGGGGTGCCCCAGGCAAGTTGCGGGGAGCCGAGCTGGCGACCCTGTTCCCTCACCAGGGCAGGGGGAGGAGTGCCCGGCAGCAGAGGTGGGGCACCTTAATTGTAGATGCGGGAGGCCTTGGAGCGGGACAAGCTCAGGCAGATCTGGGCCCTGCGCCGGAGCCCTTGCCAAAGTGGTAGCAGTTTGGCAGCATTTTTCTTGCCCTTGTCTCCCCCCATTCTCCCCCCCCTCTGAACCCTCCAAAGCAAAACAGCTCTTGGGCTCCCGGCAGCCTCCCTGTGCCAGAAAGTGGAGCCCAGCGGAAATTAATATCGTGCTGGACTTAAGCAGCCCACCCCACGCCTCGTCAGCATGGACAGAAAGCTCCTGCGCTCTCCCGCCAGCCTTGCTGTCTCCTGGACCATGGGTGGGGACTCCCACGGTGCTGGTGAGCCACCCATCACCCCCAGACCCGCAGGGCTGAGCTCTTCTTCCCGGCCTGATCCAGCGGGCTGGGGTGAGCCACAGTTCAGTATTTGATCTGACGGCCCCGAGGGGCTGGCGCATCGTTTTTATATGAGTACAAAGAGCCATCTCTTAATGAAAGTCCCATCCCAGCTCCCCCTCTTCCCCACTCCACCGACGGAGGCAGCCAAACCTCTGCCATCCTGCTGTAGATGTCGGGAGCCCATGGTCACAAAGGACAGCAAGCTTGGAGACCAACACGGAGGCTTGGATCCCTGTGGGATCATCACGGGATGGGACTGGGCAGATTTTCGGGTCACTTTCCACGTGGACCTCAGTTTCCCCATCTATGGAGGATCTGTGCCAGGCAAGCTCTGCAATGCTTCCCTAGCTGCACCATCCGTTTGCAGAGGTCCCTGTGAATCATGCAGCAAAGGAAATCTGAGCTGCCGGGAGCACATTTCTTCCCGGCAGAAGTGTGGGCTTGCCTCAGTTTCCCTGTTGGAAGCTCCCTTTCCAGGCTATGCCTCTCTGTTGAGCTGTTTAACGTTTAAACCTCCAGCAAAAGCATAAGGGCTCCTTTTCCAGGCTGTGAGAGAGGGCACATCCTCTCCAAGCCCAGCTGGGGTCTGGTGGGCAGGAGGTTCAGGCAGCTGGGGAGCCTGACACGAGGCAGGGAAATCCTGGAAGGACCTTGAGCTTCAAACAAGGGGCTTGGAGGGGGTCTGCACTGGTGATAGGACTGCAAGAAGAGTACTGCAGCCTGGTGTCCCAAACACAGCCCCTCAGCTGCACAAGAGAGAAAAGGAAACCCAGAACACAGTTAAACACTGAGATTCAGCTTGTGATTTTCGAGCCCCTGGGGCTTGGCCAGACTATAAAGCTCTGGGTTTGGAAGCTGTGCAGCTGATGCTCTCCTGTGAGTGGGGCTGAAGGCAGCACGGGCCGCCCAAGCATTGTTCCCCAGGGAATCCCAGGGAATGTAGCCTCCTAATCATCAGGCATGTCCTGGTCCTGGGGTGTGCTGGATCCAGCCCTGAGGTTCTGTGGGCATCCATGGCCATGAAAATCATGTTGTTGAGCAGGATGAGCTCTGAGCCCACAGGAGCAGTGCTGGAGGCAAGGGTGGGCTGAGTTTAGGGTGTGCTAAATTCGTGTGGCCCATGGCTCCGGAGTTGCCCGTGGCAGAGCTGGAGCAGCGCCCACGCCAGCACGAGGCAGGGTGCTGGCAGGCTGCGCAGCTGCGTGAGCTGTGCCGTGGAGGGCACTCCGGGCAAAATGTGTGGGGAAAGTACAGCAGTTTCTGTAGCCCATGGCACATGGGGGAGCACAGTGCTGTGCTCAGATTTTACCTTCGGGGCCAGGGAGCCAGGCACCTCACTCCAGCTGTGCTGGCAAGGAGGAGCTGCCTCTGACGTGGGCCCAGCCAAGACTTGCCCTCCCTCACTGGCATTGGCAAAGCTGGCGATGCCACCTGCATCCCTCCCTTGCACTCCCGCACCTGCCTGCGGCTCCATTCCCTGGAGTCAGTGCCTGGATTTGGGGAGGTGAGTACAAGATCCTGGCCAGCAGCCGAGGGGCTTTATCAGAGGCAAGGTCACTCATCTAGTCTCCCACGGGGTAAAGCAGTGAGCCCCCGTGGAGAGGGGGAGACACACTGAGAATGCTGGCTGGGCTCCTTGTTGTGTCCACAGCTCTGCGAGACGCAGCTGCATCGAGCACCAGTCACATGGCAATGCCAGGGCTGGGTTAGGTCAGTGCCAGCCCCAAAGTGCAGATGCTGAGTAGCACAATATTTCTGCCAACTCCCATCAGGGACACCTCCATCACCCCCATGGATGTCCCCAAGACTGTCCCATGGATGTAGAGTGGTATGTGCCAGCATCGTCCTATAGCCTGCCCCACGGTTGGAGATCCCCCCATTCCTCAAATGGATGGACAGGGCAAGGTATTGCATGGATGACCCACCCGTATCTGTCTTCCTGCCCCCAGTCTCTGTCCCCTTGTCACCCGGGCTCAGCAGGGAGCTGGCCTTGCTCCATCCCTGGGGGTAGGTCTGGTCATGTCCCATTCACACCCTGGTCTCTCCTGGGCTTGGGTGCTGGTTTTGCTCTGCTCGCTGTCCCCTCCTGCAGGGCAGTGGGGAGCCCCCTGGTCATGGACCCCAACAGCATCTGCCGCAAGACGAAGCGGCTGGCGGGGAAGCAGGCAGAGCTGTGCCAGCTGGAGCCAGAGATTGTGCAGGAGGTGGCCAAGGGCACCAAGCTGGGCGTCCGGGAGTGCCAGTACCAATTCCGCTTCCGCCGCTGGAACTGCACCAGCCACAGCAAGTACTTCGGCAAGATCCTGCAGCAGGGTAAGGCCAGTGCTTCCTCACTTCCCATTTCCCAAAAAGACCCAAGACTGGTCACGCACCTCCCTGGGACTCCTGGAGCAGAGTCTTGGTGTGCAAACCTGCGTGTGTGTGTGTGTGTGTGTGTCCATGTAGGGGGTTGCTCAGTGCTCCCCGGTGCAGTCAGGCTGAGGTTTTACTGCCGGGACATGTCTCCCTGTGTTGTAATGAAGCAATTACCAATGCTCCCAGACAGTGCGGGGCTTCATGAAGCCCAAGAATGCACCCTCGTCTGGCAGTGATTTACTGCTCCCCCGGGACCCCAGGGTGTGCTGTGGGAAGGGGCCCGGCTGGGAGACAGTGCGCAGCCGTTGGGAGCTGCCCCTCACCCCATGGGTGCCCTTCACATCCCTCCTCCTGGCCTTGCAGGGAGCTGAGGAGAAGAGTGTCTGTCTCCTGCCCCCGTCCCTGTCCCTGGATGGGCACCCTGATGTCACCCTGAGGAATAGGGCTGGGTGGCAGGAAGGTATGTGCGAGTCTCCGAGAATGGATACAGTGATCCAAGCCAGGCCCAGCTGCATCAAAATCAGAGCAGGGGCAGAGCAAGAGGGCACCCATGAGTGTGTAAGGGATGGGAAAGCCCTGCCATGCTCCTCTGGGAGAGAGGCTGGGGGTGGATGGTGCTCCAAGCAAGGTGGGAAGCTTGAAACACGTTGGGCTGGTAGGATCACTTAGTGGGAGGTGAGTTTAGTGGTGCCTCTCTCCCCATGTTGGTCTCCCTGTGCTATGGCAGATGAAGATGCTGGAGCAAGCCCCAGCCTCCTCAGCCATCCCATCTGTTGGTGCATGGCCAGCCTGAGACAAAGTGGGTATGTCCATGGGCCATGACATGTCCATGTCCATGGGGAGTCAAGGTGATGTCCCTGGGGGGATTGGAATGGGCAGGGCACCCAGGTGACAGCAGGTACTAGTGGGGGTCAGAGCTGAAGCCTCGAGGGAGACAGTGGCCCATGGGAGAGGAAGAGGCTCATTAAAAAGGCTGATTTGCAGATGTGGGTTCCCCCCAAACCAGGAAGGTGTATTCAATCCAGAGGCAGAGAGTCAGGGCACATGGGGGACTCTCCTGCCTCTGGAGTCACCTATTTTCACCATAACCTGGCAGTGAGGCAGGTGGGATCTGTGCCAGGCAGGGATCTGGGCTGGAAGTGGGATGGTGCCAGAATGCAGGGCCAGACCAGGTGGTGAGTGAAAGGTACTGGCACATGAGCTGCTGGGTACCCAGGAACAGCTTGTGTTGGAGGAGGCACAGGCGCATCAAGCATGGGGATGTTGAAGGAGCCACCACTTTGGTCCAGCCTCACTTCTGGGGTGGTGGAGATAAGCAATGTCATAGGGACAGTGGTGAGTTTGTGAGTCCTTGGCACGCTGAGGACATGGGGCATCCCAGCTAGATGTGGGGAGTTTCCCATGAAAACAAGACGGGTGTCAGAAGCCCTCAGAGGTGCCAGCAGGCACCAGCCTCCCTGGAAGCCTGCAGGGACTGCATAAAGCATCCCAGCATTTTTGGGGTTCCCAGCTCCATCAGATGAGTGTATTCCATCCACTATCCTTTTCCATCCAAGGATGCTGCAAGCCTCCCATTCCTGGCCATGGCCTCCCTGGCACAGCCATGGCTGTCCCCTCTTCTCTTGCTGCCACCTGTGCCAGGTGTGGCATGCCAGGGCAGGCTGGCTTGGGGGCAGCCACATGTCTGGAGGAGCTGTCAGAGGAGTGGCATCCCCCCAGGGCCCAGCTGGCAGGGTGGCATGGGGACCTCTGCCAGTTCTGGGCTGTCTGCTGAGGGTTCTGCCAACCCCAGGTGGGAGCAGGGTGGTCGGGTGGCTTGTGGGAGCAGGAGGGCCCAGGGAGGGGGTGGTATCCCCTCGGTGGCACTGCCAGAAAGGCACCGGTGTGCCCAGTTCCTGCTAACACCAGAGCGATGCAGGTGCTGCGTGGGCTTTTGGAGGAGCTGCTCGTGGAACTGGTGCCCTGGTATGCCTCTTCCTGCAGCCTCCCCAAGTTAGAACACTGAAGATGGAGGGATGGGACACCCCCCAAAACCCACCTTCCCCTCCCTCCCCAGGAATCCCCTGCAGGCCACCACCCTGGGCCAGCCCTGCCCTGGCATTTGGGTGGGCAGGAGCCGGGCTGGCATGGAGCAGGAGGAGCACGGGAGCCCCCCGAGCAGGGCGCCGCACCCCTGCTGCCAGAACCCCCCGCTGGCTGCGGCTGCGAGCGGCAGGTCCGGGCAGGGGAAAGATGCTTGGAATTCGTGTCCCGGAGCAGAGAGAGACAGGAGCAAATACTAATAATAAATAATCCTGCAGGGTGGAGGCTGTGCCGGTGGAGAGAGGGGGGCAGGCAGCTCCCCATGGCAAAGAGGGTAGTGGGGGGAGAGCAGGCAGCACAATTTCATCACTGCCGCCCTGCAGAGGGTGAGTGGCACCCTCGGTATCCCTCGCGGTGCTTGTTTCCAGATGCCAGTTTGGAGCTGGGGTTGAGATTTTTGCTGCTTGGAGAGATATTGCAGGGTAATGTGAGGAAGCTGTTGGTACCACCGGGTCATCTGGGACTACCCTCTGCTCTCTGAGCTTCCTTCTTTCCTATGGGGCAGCATCCAGACTTGCAAGAGGAGGTGGGAGATTTGTCGCCTCTCTACAGCTGAGCAGAGGAACACTGGCAGGGCCTGACCATCCCCCAGAGTCTTCAAATCTGCTTGCAAGAGGCAGCTCCTGCTCCAGGCAGCCTGTTCCAGAGCGGGTGCATCACCCACGGAACAGCCCCAAACACATGAAGAGGGAGAAGGGGGGTCTGAGCCCTTGGGATGTCAGCCAGAGGGTGGTGCTTTGCTTGCTGGAGCTGACCCCATATCCACGCCCTGTCCATTCTCCTGCAGATATCCGTGAAACAGCGTTCGTGTACGCCATCACGGCGGCTGGGGTGAGCCACGCCATCACGCAGGCCTGCAGCATGGGCGAGCTGCTGCAGTGTGGCTGCGAGCTGACACGGAGCCGGGCCCCCCCCTCGCCCACAGCAGGGCCAGGCACAGAGGGCACCGCCTGGGAGTGGGGGGGCTGTGGGGATGACGTGCAGTTTGGCTATGAGAAATCCCAGCAGTTCATGGATGCCAAGAACAAGAAAGGCAAAAATGACATCCGAGCTCTTATCGACCTGCACAACAACGAAGCCGGGCGCTTGGTAAGGCCCCTGTACTCCCTGTCCCCTGCACCCCTTGTGCCCCTTCCCAGCCCTCCACCTTCAGTGTCCCCAAGCCATGTATCTGCACCAGCTTTGGCTGAAACATGACCCAATATCTTTTGGGTATCCTTTGCAGGTGCTTTGGAACCCCCCGGGCCACTCTCCACCCCCAGCCCCTCCCCAGGGCCAGGGCAGCACAAGAGGCAGGGTTTTGGCGGGCGTTGCTGGGCAGCGAGAGGGGGAACCGAGGGCTGAGCATCACTGTCTCTTCCCCAGGCGGTGCGCAGCTACATGAGGACAGAGTGCAAATGCCACGGGCTGTCGGGCTCCTGCACCCTGCGGACCTGCTGGAGGAAGATGCCGCACTTCCGCGAGGTGGGGGATCGCCTGCTCGAGCGCTTCAATGGGGCTTTCAAGGTGATGGGAGGCAACGACGGGAAAACCCTCATCCCTGTGGGTGACAACATCAAGCCTCCCGATAAACAGGACCTCATCTACTCGGCCGACTCGCCTGATTTCTGCTCGGCTAATCGTAAGACAGGCTCGCTGGGTACCAGGGGCCGTGTCTGCAACAGCACGGCCATGGACACGAGTGGGTGCGACCTGCTGTGCTGCGGGAGAGGGCACCGGGACGAGACGGTGGTGTTGGAGGAGAACTGCCTTTGCCGCTTCCACTGGTGCTGTGTGGTGCAGTGCCGCAAGTGCTCCGTCCGTCAGGAGCTCAGCCTCTGCATCTGACAGCCTGGGGTTACGTGAGGACAATTTGGGAGGCCACCTCCAGGCTCACAAGGCCCCCCTGGGACAGAGACAGGTGGAGCCAGTGCCAGGGTCAGCGTGGGTGAGCTCAGCTCTGCGCCCTGCGGAGTCCTGGCTTCCTCAGAGGGCAGCATGGGGCTGGCAGCATCCCCATGTCCCCGTGCTGGGAGCTGTGGGCACAGAGCTTCCACTAATAAAGCTATTTAAAGCTGGTATGCCACAGCGCTTCCTGGGGAGGGCTGAGAAGTGCTGACCACCGTACTGGAATGGGAGTAGCCAGAGAGCTGTCTTGCCCCAGCTGTGAGTCCCAATCAGTCACACTCCTGCCAGCCTCTAGCCCTGCTGGGACCTGTGGCGAAGTCCAGCTCATTTTTTATCTACCCTCTGATTTTCTCTGTGGGTGTCGAGCCCGGAGATGAGTATGGATGAGGGCGAGGACTCTCCTGCCCTGCTCTGCTGCTTCTATTGTGTGACCGCTCTCCTCCCATCACCCACAGCTGTCACTGCTTGGGGTGCCAGTTTGTGTCCTGCCACCATCTGACCCGGGATGTTTGCAGTCCACGGTGCCTCCACTCATGCCTCTTGCTGGAGGTACAGCTAGCTGCCCTAACACTAAGGTGTTCTTCTCTGACTTTCTTGAAGGTGTTCTTGTGTTCTTTTCACTTCAGCACGGTCACTGCAGTCCCCGCTGCAGAGCCTGGCACACAGAAGCCTTGGACAGCGCTGACACTGTTGGCTTGGTGGCATGCAAGGCATTCACTTGGCATGCCATGGGCCACGTGCAACCCCACCTGGATGGCAGGGTGCCAGGCATGTATGTCTTTAAAACCTGATCAGCCTGTGCCCCTCATGGACAAATAGGGTGAGGAGCAGCCTGCCTGGCTGCCCAGCAAGGCAAGCTGCCAAGCCTCTGTTCCAGGGGCTCCAGGGATCTCTGAGGGGGTCCCTCCCATGCTGCAAGGAGCCCACAGGAACTGGTTTCTCCAGGGTTACCCAGCACAGGAGTTTAGGTAACTGCAGAGTGGAATGTGTGCGTGCAGTGCCTGCTCAGCTGGCAATGCCCCACTGGGCTGAGGATCCCCAGAGGGATGTCAGCAGGGTGAGAGCCTGGGCAGAGAGGACCACGCTCCTGTGCCCGCCCTCCACGTTGCAGCAGTGCTGGACACTGGGGGCTTTCCTGTCCGCCCCTCTTCAAGAGAGCTCTAAACTGAGGTGGCTGAGGTGGGCAATGCCCCATGTGCTGGATGCTGCCAGGCAGGGTAAAAGCAGAGCTCACAGTGCTGGGCAGACTGCAAGGCAAGGGAGGCTGCATGGGGTGCTGGAGATGCCCACCAGTGGGTCCTTCCTCACCTGCCCCAGGCAGCCAGCAGGGAAGGGCAGGACATGCAGGGTGCTGGTGAACCATTAACTTGGCCCAGCAATCACTGTGGAGGGAGTTTCTAAGTCTGCTAACTGAAGCTTTGCGGCTGGAAATTCCCTTCTGACTTGGTGGTGCTGGGAGAAGGGAGGCACACAGGGCTCTCGGGAACTCCTGTCCCCAAGCCCACCCACGGGAACACAGGGGTGGGTGTGAGCAGGGTAGGGTGGCTGCAGGTGAAAGTACCTGTGCATGCAAGCAGCTCGGTGTGTGTGCATGCACAGGTGGCATATTTATGCTTGTTCATGACCATATGTGTGCAAGTGAGCTTGTATAACCCATCACTGTGAGTGTGAGCCCTCTGTGGCTGTGTAAATTAGTTTGCCCGTGTATTTTCCTGCATCTCTATGAATTCACAGCAAATTGCCAGGGTGTGTGTGTCAGTGACACTGTCCCCACCTGTGCCTGTGTGAGAGTGTGTTTGCATGTCACATTGTGTTTCCTCAGGCATGTTTGGGACAGGGAGGATGTGTGGTTGCAAAATGGTCCTTCAGGAAGGGAGCTGGAGAGTTGCAGGAGCTGTGTGCTGGAAGAGGTGTGGACCTGTTCTGTAGGCTCTGCAAGTCCCTCTGAACTGGATGCACTTGAGCACACCTCAAGGCCTGGACTGCCTGTCAGGAGAGGTCAGTTCAGACAGGTCCTGTGAAACTTTGGGCCACTCCTGCTGTCCTCTGGAACCATAGCTGAGACCACCTACAGAGGGATTCTGAAACCCTCTGTGAGATGTTCAGAGTCCGAGCTCTAACCTTCGGCAAGTTCCTTCTCTGGATTTGGTCTCAGCTCCCCCACAATGGGCTGCTTTCACGCTCTGGGCTGCATGGACATGGCTCTGGAGATGTGGCAATTGATAAACCCCTGGGAAACCATTTAGTACGTTTGAGTAAGCTAACTGACCTGTGTCCTCTCTGCCATTGCCCCAAATCACAGCTCCTGAAGGATGGAGATCACAGAAGCCAAAAATGTGGAGAGGAAGCACATGGTCTGTGATTGAGGGGTATCTCCTCTGCACATCCATGGGTTACCTCTGCACTGTGTCTGTGAGCCTCTCACGAGTGTGCAAACCAGTTGGGCTGTGCATCTTGTTCTCTCTCCAGCTGGGGAAAAGGGACAGCTCTTGTGGGGGCTGAAAGCTCCTTACCACAGCTCCCTGCTGCTCCTGATCTGGCAAAGCCGAATCCATTCCTTTGATAGCCAGGAGAAACCCTGACACAGGCAAATGCTGCCAGTATCCTGTCAGAGTCTGGACTGGCCCAGTGGTCTGGAAGGGGCTGAACAGCCAGCAGAGCTCCTTAGAAAGCTCCCAGTTCTTGAGACCTCCACAGCTCCCCAGGAACTCCCCATCCAGTAGGGCCTCACCCCGTGTTCCTAACACACTCCAGCAGTCCCTACGGGCAGTTACTCCCAGGTCCCCAGAAGTGCCCCAGGAGTCCCCCAGATTCCTAGAAGTCCTGCAGCCATCCTGGCCCCCAGGAGCCTGCCGAACCCTCCAAGACCCTGCCGCTCCCGGCCCGGGGGGCGCAGCACCCCGCCGTCACCGCGGCAACCCGGGATGCGGGGCGGGGGGGGCGCGGCAGGAGACCGCCAGGGGGCGCTGCGGCACGGGAACGTGGGAGCGGGAATGGCACGGCACGGCACGGCATGGCACGGCACGGCACGGCACGGCACGGCAC
>VXBQ01003150.1:197857-213955 GCA_013400175.1 Phainopepla nitens
GGTTAATCCGGGTGGTGGGTGGGGGTGGGGGGGGGGGGTCCCCCGCCCTTCCCCCTCCCTCCAGCCCCTTTAAATATAATTTGTTAACGTTGGGACTTGTATTAATTAAAGCAGCAGCCGCTGCAGCCTGTGACCTGGGGGCCTGTCACCGTGAAATCAAGTTTAAATCCAGATTTAAAGGGGGAAGAGAGCTGAGGGAAGCGCTGTATCCTCCTAAGAAGTGTGACAGTGACAGCTTCTTGCCGGTCCCTGGCCCTTCTGAGCCCTGGGTGGAGCAAGAGGCAGAAGGACCTTCCCTCTACTCTCCGGAGCCCCTGCCTCAGTTTCCCCACAGTGTAACCGGGAGAAAGACTGTAACATCGCCCCCATCCCGGGATGCCCTGGAAAAGATGGAGATGCTGTGTCAGGCTCAGGACACGCAGTGAACGAAGTGGTTGCAGTGCTCGGGGCAGGAGCTCCTGGGGTTGGAGATGGTGGTAGCTGCGTCCTGCTCTGCATCTTTTGTCAGCCAGGACTTGCTTGACAGTGGGAATGAGAGCAGGAAGCCGGGTTGAAGATTTCCCCTCCTCTGTAGGGGTTTTGGAGGGATGCACTCCCTTTGTCTCTCTTCTGTGCTCCACCTTGATTCTCCCTGTTGGAGTCACTGTGGATTTGCACTGGGGCATGTTCATATACTACCCATGAAAGTGGTGGGATGGGTATAAGCACCCTTGGGAAACTGGAGAAAGCAGCATCTTGATCCTGGCAGTTCTCCCTCTCCCCTGAGCAGGCTGTAATTCAGCAGAGATGCTGAATTAGACCAGAGTTGGGTGAGCACTGAGCTGAGGGACTCATCCCCTGACAGCTGCTTCTGTCCGTGTACCTGCACCAGACTTGCAGGGTTTGGGGGAACAGAGGGGGAGTAACCCTTCTCCCCAAGACCTGGCAGCTGCAGTCCTTCCTCCAGCATCCTCCTCCAAGTCTTGTTTCTGTAATCAAAGTTCAAAGGGCTTTGAGATCCTTGTTCTCCCAGGGACCCAGCTCTTGCCTGTCCCAGGGAACAGGGAGAGACCTTCCTGGGGAGAGCTCAGGAAGGGACCAAGTTCTCCCGGACAAGCAGTGGGGTGGTGCTGAGCTCCCAGTGGACCATGCTGAAAGATGCTGGACGCTGCTGGGTGTCCCACTGCCTGCTGCTTGCTTTGTGGGTCTTCCACCTGGACACTGTTTATCCCAGAGTCCTTCAAGCCATTCCCTGGAGTTAGGCAAACACTTCCTACTGTCTCCTTCTCCAGATTTGTCTGTCATGTGTACCCCCATATCAGCTCAAGGCATCTCTTTCTGGACATGCTTTGTCTCCCCACATCTCATCTCCACACGCTCCATCTACTTCCCCATTTCCCCAGGCAGCATCTCTATTTGTATAAGTACCTGGTACCCCTGCCATGGACTGTGTGCATCTCCTTGCAGCCATCCATTTGCTGCTTCTGCTCTGTGCTTCTGTGGCCACAGGCATCTGGTTCAGTGGGGCTAGGATGTGACAGTGGGCTTGGGATCCTTGCTGGGAGCTTGAGGATAGTTGGCACAGTGGTTGGATCAGTATTTCACAGCTGAGCTGAAAAGAAAAGGCTGATCACTCCCATTACGTCCCTTGCAAGGATCACCAATGTTGGGGGGATAGAGGAGATGCAGGGAGGGGATCAGCCAGCAACAGGGATGGAGCCAGACCTGGAACAGGCCTCCTACTCCAGGGTCTCTCAGTTCTCCTAGGGGAAAAGCCCATGCTTTCTGTGGAAGAAGAGTTGGGACAATGTGTGCTGAGAGTCTGCAGTGCATGGCCAGTGTGGGACATCCCTGGGGGAGCACACAGAGAGAATGCAGTCCTGGGAGATGCTGGGCTCCAGAGGCAGGATGGCCGGATTTGACTGCTGCTGGGCAAAGGCTGCCAGTCTGTACTGTACTTATGTTGTTGGAGGGGACTGCAGCCCCAGTGCTGCTGATTTTTTCTGCCTGGATAAGCTGCCATTGAGCACAGGGTTTTTCCAGCCTTCCCTATGGGCAATGGGCACAGTGTGGGATTGAAGCACCTCCCTTCCCCGTGTGTGTCCCTCCACAGACTTTTCCCCTTCCCCAGATGGAAAACCAGGTGGTTGACTCATCGCTTGCTCTGAGCTCAAGGGTGTCCTTTTCCCTCCCAGCTCGTGCTCCAATGAGATCCTGGGCCTGAAGCTGCCATCGGAGCCAGTGTTGAATGCCAACACGGTGTGCCTGACCCTGCCGGGGCTGACGCGGCGGCAGCTGGAGGTGTGCGTGCGCCACCCTGACGTCACTGCCTCGGCCATCCAGGGCATCCAGATTGCCATCCATGAGTGCCAGCACCAGTTCCGGGACCAGCGCTGGAATTGCTCCAGCCTTGAGACCAAGAACAAGATTCCGTATGAGAGCATCATCTTCAGCAGAGGTAAGGGTCGTTCCCCTCCTGTCCCACTATCCAGCACCTGCTCTCTGGAGCCCTCATGGGTTCCCCCTGCACAGCTCTTCCCTGGCCCAGGGAATGAGGTGACCTCTTCAGCATCCCCATGGATGAAGGCAGAGAAATGTTGCGGTCTGCCAGACGAAGCAGTATTGCACTGTGGCAAAGCTGCTCCATACCCCTTCGTACCTGAGCTGGCCCTTGTCCGGAGCTCTCCTCTCTGACCGACTCCAGCTGCTCCTAAGGCTCTTTCCAGGCCCTCCTGCTTTCTGGCATCTTGTTCCCATGTGGTGTAGGCTGGTGTTTGGAGCAGTGCCGTGGGTGTGCAGCATAGTTGGTGGGTCTGAAGGTGGATGCTGTGCTTTGGGATTTGGTCTGGTGGATACAGTTGAGCATCTTGGCTCAGTCCTGCTCTGGGGATGGTGTTTGAGCCTGTTGTGATGAGCTGAAATGCCCCCAGCTAGTGGGACATAGCTCTGTGAGCCTGTCACCCTGGTGTTCTGCCCTTGTGTTGGCTTTCCACTGCAGAGAGCTAAGGGCTCTCTTTGTGGGACCCTAAGGCATGATGGCAGAGGGGACAGGGATACAGGCTGTCCTGGAAGCTCACCTGCCCACAGAGCCCCCAGCTGCACTGCTGAGAGGACTCTTCTAGCTCTCCACATCCTGACAAGGATCCTGGTGTCAGGATCTCATCTCCCTTGCAGTCATATCTGGCTCTGCCTGTGTCAGAGCCTCCCTGGTTGATACTCTCTCCCTCACAAGAGACTCTGGGGGTGCAGAGAGGCTGGCCTGCATGGTGCAGATTAGAGTTGTGACTTGATGGGATCTTCTAGAGGACTTGAATGTATCTTTTCACCTGAGTACCCTTTCTTGAAGCCTGTGCCTGAGCATACTTCTAAGTGCCCATTGCCTCAGATCATGGTCAGGAAGGAAAATATGGTGCCAGTGGCCAGGAGCCCAGCACACACACCACTCCTCCAGCTCTCAAGAAAGGGGAAAACTACCTAAGAAACTGCTCACACACCTGCTTTGTGAGCCTCTCAGCCTGATGCCCAGCAGAGAGTTGCAACCATCCACTCTTCTTCAAACATCTTTCCACATCCTACATCTTCCTTCCCTGGGACTATGAGGAAAGTCTCAAAGAGAAGTTGGCAGCTTGAAGCTTACATGTCATTGAGGGGATGTAGTGGCAGGAGCCCACAGACAGCTGTAGCAAGAGGGTAGAAGGCTGGAGAGGGGATCACAGAAGCGTTTTGGTGTCTGAAGATCCCTCATGTCCAGGGCAGCCTGGACAGCCTCACTGGATGAAATGCTACCTCGGAACACGTGTGACATCAGGGCTGTGGTCCTGCCATGGAGCAGCCTTGGTCCCTCTCAGGACCTTAGTGCCTGGAGAAGGGCAGTGTCTCTTCCCTCTGTGAGCAGTGCCCAGGTTAGGGCCTGGCAGGAAGGGTGGGGACTGTCAGCCCTGATAAGCATCGAGGTATTTCCAGGTCCTCTGAGGAATGCAGTTCACTTCTAGTCTCCTCGGGCGGCAGGAGACACCGACTTGCTGGCTCAAGTTGCTCACATACCCTGACAAGCTTCCTTGCTCCGGGTCCCACCAGGCTGGGTGAGAAGCACCAGCAGCAGAGAGCACTGACCTGCATCCCTCCCTCAGCTCGCCTTGTCTGCTGGTGGCCCCGGTGATTTGCACCTCACTTGTGTCTCAGATGCTCCTGCAGCCCTTCCTGCTGTCAGGGCTGTGACTGATGGATGTGGGGACTCCCACAGACTCTGGACTCCTGCCCTCATCTCGAGCTCTTAGATACGGCTCAGCCCAGGCTCTCAGCATTGGCGTGATCCCATTCTCTGGAATGGAGACACAACATCCAGCAGCAGGGCAGGATGCAGGTAGGGCAGGAGCATCAGAGCAGGCAGGCATCTCATGGCACTCCTGTTTCGGCAGCAGAGGTTGCAGGATGAGCCCCAAGCATCCAAGCTATCTCATGGAGCCATTCTGGCATGGAGCAAACCTTGGGGCTGGAGCTCTGGCCCACTTTGAACCCACTCATGTCCCTCAATAACAGTGCTGGAGCTCTGAGCTTTGCCTTCCAGCTGTTACAGGCACAGCCATCAGAGAGGAGATGCATCTCAGGAGCCCAGTGCTGGAGGAGAGGCGAGTGGTAGAAGTGAGGGGTGCAGGCTCCATGCTGCAGGCTTTAATGCATCTGCCCTCCAGGGACCAGGTCTCTGCTCTGTGCCCTGCCCCATCCTTGCCATGCCTGGGAACGCAACGTGCTTGTAGGATCATTGTTTGTAACCCAAAGTGACAGACCCCTTTAATCTTTCATTCCTTTTCCCACTTCTTCTGCCATCAGTTCAGCCATGCATGAATCTCACTTTAAATTATTTGTAGCTGGCTTCTCCCTCCCGCTCTCCCTGCTTGGCTCCGCTCCCCAACTCTGTCCTGTCCTCCTGCATCTCTCACATCTTCTCCAGTGTGGGCATGAGCTGGACAGGATGCAACCCTGTTCCAAGCTGTCCCATGATGTCTGTTCCACACTCTGCCCAATATCCAGGCAGTCGGTGCAGCCAGGGACCTCATCCCCTGGGGACAGAGAAGAGGACAATCTCCTTATCCTGCTGAGCTGATCTCAGAAGTTTGAGTGCAAGCTCTGGGGAGACAGGAAGGAGAGGCTTCAAATCGGACAGGGCTAGGAGTCTGGAGTGGCTCCAGAGCAGCATAGCTGGAGACAGGGATGCTGACAGCATCCTGGGCAGAGCACAGACCTGGGAGATGCTGCCATCCCTGGGGCATGGGAAACAGTGGCTGTGAGGCACAACAACAGGTTAGTGGAGGGCAAGAGGGGTGGCCAGGAGTTTACCATCCCTGCTCTCACAGAGCCAATGGGCTCTCCTGAGACACCACCATGGTCTGTGGGTTTTTCAGGTCTGGTCTTTTGATGCTGCATCCTTGGGCTATGAGATGTCCTTTGTACTCTCTGTTGAGGCTCCAGTGCCACCTGCACCCCCCATCCTCCTTGGCCCATGTTAAGCCAGGCTCAACAGTGCTACTGCAAATCCTCCTCCAGTCTCCCCTGGCTCCCCAGCTGGCTGCCTATGTACTCGCCACCTTCCTGCCCATTCTCTGGCGCTGTCACTTCTGCTAGGACTCTCCCAGTGCTGTCCCTGGTCCCATCATTCTCTGCTGTGCCTCCCTCTCCCTCTATGTGCTCACCTGGCTGACAGAGACATCCTCTCCAGGTCTCAGGAGATGTAGGGGGATGGAACAGTGGGGTGGAGGCAGGTGGCTGCATCTACACCAGCAGTGGAAATAGGTCCCCTGCTCCTGCTCCGAGGGTGAGCAGCACAACTGTGTCCACATCAATGGAGAGGATGGCCTGCTGTCCTGGTATATTGTCCCACCACAGCATCTGCTGCCAGGCATTGTGTAGCTTAGCTGAGCATGCCTGGTTGCCTAACAAAAACCAAGCTGCAGATGGTGGTGGGTCACTGAAATCTTGGTCCTTGTCCAGTATGTGTGCACCCATGGGTGGGTACGATGCCATCAGGGCTGGGTACAATGCCGTCAGGGCTGGGACTTTCAGGGTGCTGGGCAGTGGCTGTCTGAAGTGTGCTATGGGACTTATTATTCCCCTTTGCTCATCCCAACCCCAACCTCATCTACATGGAGCTCTAAAAAATTAGTACCCCTCCCATGGAGGGGCTGGATGTCCTTGAAGGCCTTCAGAGGCTCATGGTTGGAGGCAACATGACCCTGGAGTGCAGTATCTCTTGGTTCCTGCAGCCTTCAGAGAGATGGGTGACGCTTCCTTGCCCTGTGCCCACCTTAGAAGGGCTCACTGGTGACAAGGGGTCTGCATGGCCATGGCCAGATCTTGATTTCTTCCAGCAGGGAGTGGGGAACTCCCTGCAAGAATGGAAACACCAGGTGCTGGGGCCCAGCCAGCTGTGAAATGGAGCTTGGGGAAGTTTGCTGTGTACTGAGGGAGGCAGGTGCTGTTGCAGCTATCCAGGGAGATGCTGCCAAGCTCAGGACCCCGGCACCCAGCTCTGCAGAGCCCCAGCCAAGCTGCGGTGCCCGCAGACCGCAGCGCCTGGCCTGGCGCACCTGCAGCTGGGCTGCTGGCAGGGTTTTGTGTGCCCCCAGGCAAACCAAGGGCTTTGCCCACCCGGCCCTGAAGCACATGCGGGTGCTGTGGATGCTTGGCTTCGTCCCTGTGGGTTCCCCCATTCCCTGGACCTTCTCTCCACTGATGGTGCAAGTGAGACCCTGGGGCCAGGCAGGATTCCTGGCGTTGTGGGGCTGAGCTCGGCTCCCTGCAGCCGGCACAGCAGCAAGGGCTGCTCGCTCAGAGTGCCGTGGGCGGACAAGGAGCGAAGGCTGCGGGCTGTCCCTGGCACGCTCAAGAAGGTGCAGGGAGGCAAGTTGGGATCTGCAGGGAGGCATTTAGCGCCTGGTGCTGGGCCAGACCCTGGCAGGTTCACCTGCAGTTTAATTAGGGAGAGGGGAGGGGAGGGAGCGGGGCTGGGGGAGAGGCAGCGTGTCGGGACTGGCCGTCTCGGCAGGCCTTGCAGGAGGCGGCGGGAGTTCTCCTCTGCCTTATATCAGAGCTGGGGCAATGTGCCCACAGCTCCCGGCAGCTACACCCCACTCCTGGGGGGTGTTGCCATGAAGGGGGCAGCTGAGCATCCCTGGGGTACCCCAGGGTGGGCCTTCATGAGTTTGTCCTGCTGGCTCCCTCAATGCCACCCAGGTATTGCAGTGATGGGTGCTGGGAGAGAATTGCTGCCTGGATGTGATGGTGAGCTGTGGGAGGAAGGCCACGACTCCAGCTCTCCCTGGTCTGCAGACTGTAGAACCTGGAGCTATGCCTGGGCCAGCCCTGTAGCCTTCATTGCTCATCTACTTGAAAGATGGAGGAACTGCAGCATCCATGGCAGAGCCAGTGCTGCTGGGACTTGGGGTCTTGGTAAATCACCCTCATCTTGTAGCACATCTTGACAGGGAAAACTTTCCCTCTTAAGAAAGCTGCTCTGGGATTTGACCTGGGGAAGAGATTTCAGACCTGTTCTCCTTGCTTAGCATGGTCTTTGAGTACACAGCAGGCTGGATGCTGGTGGTGGTGTCAGGATTGTATCCTACATTCCCTCTTCCCTGCAGGATGCAATACTTCTAGTACCTCCCACAGCTACATCTCTTCTGTGGTCTCTGGAGGGATATGGTGACTCAAAAATCATTGCCGAGGTCTTAGGTGGCTGGGGTATCTGGAGAGCCTCCCTCCAGAGGGCTCAGGGCTGGCCACACATGCCACTCTTGGCTGTGGTTCCTGGAAGCTTCCACCCTTGCTGAGCCCGTGAGGCGAGTGGTTGTTGCAGCCATGTTGCTTGTTTCTTTGCTTCAGTCCTCTGTCTCTGGTGTGGCTGGGGTAGAGCAAGGAATGTAAGCTGAACCTCCTAGCAGAACCCTACTGGCATGGCTGCTGTGATCCCAGTGCTGCCCTGACCCCCTCCTCCCCTCTGCTCACAGCTCCCCATGAGAGCAGGTGAGGGAAGAAGGGGAGAAGGCAAGGAAGAATGGTGGGGCCAGGCAGAGTGATACTGAGCAGGGAAAGGACCACGATGAAATGGGAACGAGACTTCCTGAACGCTGTGATGTCACGTCCTCGGGACCAGTCCGTCCCCTGCCCACAGCATGGGGGATGGCAGCTCCAGGGACAAGGACCTATACCTCATCCATCAGCTCACGTGTACTTGGAGAGCACTAGAGGAGGAAGGAGGACTGGGGCTTTAACCCACGGGTTTCCCAGCCATGGAGGGTGCCCAATCAACCTGACCTCTTTACCTGTAAGGACACGGGCTTGCTAGACGGACTGGGTGGGGTAGAGCTTGTGTCTGGGCTCCAGAAGGGATTTTAAGGAGATGCAACACTGGAAATTATTTTTTAGGCTGGACAAATGTGCAAGAAAGAGGCAGGGCTGAGAGGAGGCTGTTGTGCTGGGTGAAGGGTTTGCTGCCCCTGTCCCCAGGCGCTGGCTGTGTGAGGAGCTGGGGATGCCCAGCAGGGTGGCAGTGATGAATTGGGCTGTGCCCGGGTTTGGCATCTGAAGGGCTGAAGCTGGCCAGACGGTGGAATCGGAGAACTGACATAGGGAGGATTTGGGAATCCAGGAGACCTTTCTGTGCTGGTTCTCCATCCTCCATTGCTCACCTGGGGACTGAAGCTCTCCAGATGTGGGCCTTCATGCTCCAGCAGCGCTGTGGGTGTGTTGCAGGCGCTGCCTGCCAGCACTCTCCCTGGGGAGGCTGCACGGCACAGTGTACGCACCAGCAGCCCCATTACCTGCCCGCTGAAAAATGTTGTTCAACTTGTGCATGTAAAGAGGCAGGCTGAGAGCTAGCTTGTCCCACACCAAGGGGAAGCTGGGAGAGGCTCCTGCTGGCTTTTAAGCAGCGCCTCGTTAATTTTTTAAATGCACCAGTGTCAAATTAACACACAAAAGAGCAGCATGACTCTAAATGCAGGTTTCCGGGCTGCATTTCATTTTCCTTTAATAAGATCATAGCGTTTGCTCAGCGGGCGGCAGCGAACCGCGGAGGAGACATGCGTGATGGGGAGCACTGCCAAGGACGGGCGACAGCACTCTCACCTCTCCTGACTCTGTGGCACAGGCAGGGAGCTGGCAGAGCTTTGGGGTGCTCACCCAAGACCCCTGTTTGATGGCGTGGATCTGGTAAAGAAAACACCCCAAAATCTTGTCTGTTGTTTTCCGTTCAGCTGTGTCAAAGCCAGGGCAAATCAAACTGCTCATGTCCAACAGAGGGAGAGAGGCTGGGAACTCCAGCTATTTATTTATTCACATGTGACGCCACGGCACAAAATCTGGCACTCCCTCCATCCTCGCCTCATGCTGGGGCCAGACACTGTGCACCAAAGCAAAGGGCACTGCAGGCTCCCCGCCTGACCTGGGAACCACAAACAAAAATATTACTGTGCATTTCAAATAAAATAGAAACTCCCAGGGAGGAGAGGGCCCTCACCTGGCTTCAGTGAAGCCAAGAGATTCTCAGGCATCCCCTGCTCACAGCCACAAGAAGCCCCATGGAGCCCCTTCTGTGAGACCTGTCCCTGTCCCCATCTGCCCAGTCCCCAGCTAATGACACTTGTCATGTCCTTGCTCCCTAGTATTTAATGACAACCAGCTGCCGGCTCTGGCAGTGCACGGTGTGGTCGTGGCATGCTCTCACTGACTAAGGATGCTCATTTTTTTCCAGCGTGGTATCACATTTAGAGCTCCTTGTGGGACCTGGCAGGGTTCAGGGTGGGAAGGGATGTGGCCAGATGAATGGGGCTGGACAGGCAGTGCAGCTTCTCTTTTTACTGCCTAATCTGCACCCTGTGAGTAAGCAAAAGTGGCTCATTCTTCAGCAGAAATATCTCTCAGCCAGCCTTATATTTAGTACAGTAGGAAACTCTGTGTGGAGAGGGGAGGAGGTATTGCCTTTCCCATCAGAGCCATGATGCTGATGCCTGAGCAGTGCTGTGGTGGCATCTCCTGGAGTGATGTGAGAGCAGGGTGATGGTGGGAGCTGGGGTCCGAGCTAGGGCAGGGCTGGCCCTCAGGGCAGCAGCGTGTCCTGGTGGGGATGGGGTTGGAGAGCAGAGAGTGGGGATTCACTCATGGCCTATGTGGGAGCTGGTGCATCAGGAAAACACGAGACACGAGCTGAACCTCCAAATCCCTACACCCCAGTGTGACGACGAACTCACGCAGCCCCGCCGCGGGGTCACGCCACCCAGCCTGAGCCCCACTCTGTCCTTCCTTGCAGGCTTTCGGGAGAGCGCCTTTGCCTACGCCATAGCGGCGGCCGGCGTGGTGCACGCCGTGTCCAACGCCTGTGCTCTGGGCAAGCTGCAGGCCTGCGGCTGCGACCAGAAGCGCCGCGGCGATGAGGAGGCTTTCCGGCGCAAGCTGCATCGGCTCCAGCTGGAAGCCATGAACCGTGGCAAAGGCATGGTGCACGGGGTGCACATGGAGCACATGCCGGCAGAGACCCCTGGCCTCCAGGACTCCTGGGAATGGGGAGGGTGCAGCCCTGATGTGGACTATGGAGAGAAGTTTTCCAAGGATTTCCTCGATTCCCGGGAAACCTACAGGGATATCCACTCCCGTATGCGGCTGCACAACAACCGCGTGGGCCGGCAGGTGAGTGGGGCACTTGTGACAGTCGCGGGGAGATGATGGTGGGAACAGGGTCGCCAGGACACGTGTGGGAAGGCTGTGAGGGATTCCTGCTGGCGGCTGTGGAACCATTTGTGAGTCTGGGATTGCCCCCAAGGCACCCCCTCTCCCCAGTCTTGCCCAGCACAAAGGCAGTGATGCTGTTAGCACGACAGGGCTGCGAGGATATGCTGGTCAAACACCTGCTGGGAACAATACCTCTGAGCATTGCTGCTGTGGCCTTGCCAAGGGACGCTGTCCCAGGCCGCTGTCACCTGTCTGTGCTGCAGTGGTGCTACTGGGGTGGCACAGCAATGATTCTGGCTTCTGCCTCTTAGGAACTGGGTGAACTGGTGTTGGACAGCTGCAGTGGGAGGAAGCTAAAGATAGGGAGGAGAAAGTCACTGGCA
The DNA here is from genome assembly GCA_013400175.1 of Phainopepla nitens. NCBI lineage: Eukaryota > Metazoa > Chordata > Aves > Passeriformes > Bombycillidae > Phainopepla > Phainopepla nitens. Next base: position 208,942 of record VXBQ01003150.1, read on the forward strand.
TCATGGGGGCACAGCACAAAGTCTGCAGCGCCCAGCCACATCACTGCCTCCAGAAAGGGAGCCAGTGCCCTGAGGAGGCAGATAGGAGTGAGATTGAGTAAGGCAGTGGGCTCCTATACCAGCTGGGAAACACAGCATGCCCTTGGGAGCAGAGGTGACAGCCCACAGCCTTGTCCCCCATCTCTAGCAGTGTGCTGGAGCCTGTCCAGGCAAGCAGGACAGCCTCCCCTCTATTCTTATGATGTCAGGTATCATTAAAGGTACTAATTAGTAGCTCACTCTGTCTGGAAGCTGAGGTTTAAAAGCAACCTGACATTGGAGACAAGAAGCATGCAGGCAGGAGGGGCTGGGAGGATGGCTGCATTTCCCTGCCTGCTTTTGCTCACAGCAGGTGCCTGAGAGATCACATCCACTGAATCCCACAGGTCACATGTCCTCAAGACCCCAGCTACATGCTGCTAGGGCAGTGCCAAGGGATTAGTGGCTGCAGGAATAAATAATTAAAGGTCAGAATTCCACAGGGAATATTTCCTTGGGATGGCTCAGACATTTGGATGTGCCTCTTGCTTTGAGCATGTTTGAAGCCAGCTGTGAGGCGAGGATGCTGCAGAGCAGGACCTTAATTGTGTGGCTTTCCCTGATCCTGGAGCTGAGCTTTACCACCCTGGAGAAGCCACCCCAGTTTGGCCAAGCTTTAAATGCCTAGAGAATATCAAAGCTTTTGATTTGTTTGGCTTTGTTTGCTTGTGTGTGGTGAAAGCTCACTCAGTGTTAGGCAGCTAAATTCTCTGCAGGCTGCTTTGGCCCAATCTGGGCAAGACCCCTGTTCCAGTTCTGACTACAGGGCTCATCCTGATTCCCCTGCATCTCTCCCTGCCCCAGATCTCTGGGGCTCTTGGTAGTGCTCAGAAACCTGTGGTCTGTGTTCCCTGTTTCCCAAGGGAACCCTCAGAACCTGCAGAAGGAAGGGAAGGTGAGAGAGGAATATTTGCTCTGGCAAGATGTCACGAAACATTTCCTATGGGATCCAGTAACAGTGAAAATGCCTGGGGTCTGCTTGTCCCTGAGGGTAGGCAGGCATGGGACTGGCAATGTCAGCTCTTGGTGGCTTCAGAGACAAGATCTGGACTGATGAAGGAAGCCTGGGAGCTAGGAGAAGAGGCAGAAGAAGACTAAAGGAATAAAGGAGGGAATGGTGCCTGTGCAGGTGGGGAAGCAAAGCCTGGACAGGCTGCCCAGCTCAGGGACCTTGTTGAGATGAGGGTGTGAGTGCACGTGTGATGGCTGTGGGGGCCAGGCATTGGAACAAGATGATGCTGTGCCTGGTCTGTGTCTGTTGGTGCCGTGCTTATTGCCAGGGCTGGTCCTGGCAGCCCCACTGGGGATGGGTTCTCCAACTCCCCACCTGCTCTTTTAGTAATGCTGTGGGTCCCACACCCACCCAAGCCCCACTTACTACTAGGAGCATTTTCCTGCTGTAATAAGGAACAATCCCCTGAGATTTCGCAGGAAAGGAATGGCTGTGCTGATTGCAGCAGCCCTGTGGTCCTCCCCTCCAAGTCCTGAGGCTCCAACCTCTTTAGCAGAGCAGTGATGTGGACATGCACACCTTGTGCCATGCCCTGCCATGCACCATCCCTCTCCATGCACCAGGTAGCTGCAGCACCCAGAGCTCTCCAGCATCTCACTGATTCTGAGCATCCTCTCTGTGCTTCCTGTGTATCCCAAGGGTGCTGTGCATGTGGGTAAGCCTGCCTCCTGGCTCAGACCCTACCATGCAGGAAGGAGGTGACAAATCCATGGATGGTGGCATCCATATGCCATTGGATGTGGGTTTCTGTAGTGTAGTGGTTATCACGTTCGCCTGACACGCGGAAGGTCCCTGGTTCGAAACCAGGCAGAAACACACTGATTTCTCATTTTTATATTCATGTCTGAAGCTGGGCAGGGGATTGCAGCTGCAAGGGATGTGCAGGGTCCTCTGATAGTGGCAGTGGTGACCTTGGTCCTGAGGAATAGGAAGCCCTGGGATAATCATTGCTTGGTCCAACTCAAGACTGAGGTGGGTGTTCTGCATCCCTGGGAGGCAGCAAGCTCCCCGGCAAAGAGCAGCAGGAGTGTGGAATAGACTTTGCAGGTCCTCCTAACTCACCAGATCAGAGAGCGAGAGAGGATGAAAGGAAGCCAGGAACTACCCATTACCCTCACAACAAAGACCTACGATAAAGCTCTTATGAGCGTGCCTGGGAGGAGCTGGGAATGTGCGAAAGAAAGCACCAGCGAGTCCGGGCATGTGTCGAACTTGGGTGTCTGTGAGACAGGGAAAGGACGGGTAAGGGTGCGTGGAGAAAATGCAATGACAAAAGCATGGGGCCAAGACTCAGATGGGCCCTTCTTGCATCTCCCAGCTCTGTCAGGGCCCTGTCCCCTCTGAGCTGCAGGAAGGAAAGAACAAGCCATCGCTGGTCAGGGATGCAGGGTGGTGCTGGGGCTCATGATGCTCAGCAGTGATGGCTTGGGTGATGGAGATGGCCACACTTGACACCTTCTTCAGCCCCTGCTGTGACCGGCTGTAGCCCCAAATGAACCCCTGTCCAGCTGTCACACCACTGTCCCCTCCATTCCAGTGGTGAGCCTGCCAGCCACAGCCCTATATGCAGATTTTTCCTGGTCCAGCCAAGCCAGCAGGGAGGGAATGTGGGAAAGGATGGGGTCCCACTGCCAGTGTGTTCCCAAGGATAGTGACAGGAACAGTGGCAAGCAGCTGGTGTTCCTGGCTGGCACACCCAGGACGTGGTGGAGAGGCCAGGTAGCTCATTACCTGTGAGGTGGAGGCCCTTCCCCAGCAGGAGCAGGACTCTCAGCAGGATGAAAGCCAAACTCCAGCCCAGCCCAGACCTCTTCACCATGCGCCCCAAGCTCCAGGCGTGTTTCCCTGACCTGCCTTCATTATCCTAACTGCTTTGCAACTTGAAGATTTACTCAAAAACAAGAAAACAAGGAATAAAAACTGCCCACCCCTGCCTAAACAAGGCACTCCTGTCACATGTGTCCCTCCCAGGGAGGGGGCAGGAATAGGCACTATGTGGCAGGCATGAAGCCAGGTAGCTGGGCAGGACTGGCATTGTAGGACAGCACCTTTCATAGGGACAGGTGTCCCCTGGAATCCCCTCACAAGCCCTGGAGCATGCCCCTGGATATGAGGATCAGCTTGTGATAGTCTGCAAGCCCCAGCTGAACTCCTGGTGGGGTTTGGGTGTCCACATAGGAAGGGAACTTGTTGAAGCCTGTGTGAGCACATGGATATGGGGGCACAAAACCCAACAGGGAATCCCTGTTGGGACAGAGCAGAGGACATTCCAAACTGTCTCTTTCCAGGCTGTGTGGGGATGTGTGGCCACGTAGTGCCCCTGGAGATTGATGGGCATGAGCTGTTCCTCTTGGTTTGGCCACAGCAGTATCCCTTACAGGGATGGGGGAAGTAGGGGATCCCAGCATGCAGCCTGAGGGCTCAGCAGCCTTGCCAAGCTCCTTGCTGAGTCCAAGGAATTCCATGCCGACTTCTGGCCCCTGCATGAGCTGTACTTTCAGGCTAGCCCACACCACAGCTGGAGCCCAGCCTGTGCACCTTGGCCCTTGAAGGGGGTGCATATATAGCACTGGCCACACTGCAGCCTCTACAAACCCTAAGTCAGGGATGTGATCCCTCCTTGGAATTCGGGTGGTGGTGGGAGTCAGCCACCTGACACTGTGTCCAGATTGGCTGAAGGAGAGCAGGCAAGAGCTAAAGCAGAGCTGCTCCCAAGACACCCAGAATGGGATGAAGGCCCTGGGGAGGGGAAAGGAAGGGGAAAATACCCCTCCCACCTGCCCCACCTGCAGTGCTCCTGGCTGGTGAGGTGCCTAGGAGACCTTTGCACTGGGGAGTTTCCAGTAGGGCTGCACAGATGCAGCCATGCTGGCTTTTAACTGGGGTCCAGGATCAGGCTGATGCTGCTGGAGCCAAGTAGCAGTGGGAGGTGAGAACTAGGCTCCTTCTCCTCCCTGTGCTCAAAGAGCTCACCCTGTCCTTTAGGTGCCAATCCCTTGCTGAAACATAAAAGCCGGTTGGTATTACCAGGTTGGGAAGGGACAGGGTGTGGGATATGAGTGGCACTAGGCACAGCAACAGGGTGCAGCCTTGCTGGCTTTGCAGTTCCAGAGCTTTGATGGCTACTCATGCCAGCCCTTGATGTTCCTGTAGTGCCAACCCACACAGAGCTCCACTGTGGCTTCTCCAGTCCCCAAAATGCGTCTCCGTGCTAACTCTTTTGTCCTTCCTTCCCCGCCCAGGTGGTGATGGACAACATGAGGAGAAAGTGCAAATGCCACGGTACCTCAGGGAGCTGCCAGCTGAAGACGTGCTGGCAGGTGACGCCTGAGTTTCGCCTGGTGGGGTCCCTGCTCAAGGACCGCTTCTACGGGGCCACCCTCATCCGGCCCCACAACCGGAATGCCGGGCAGCTGGAGCTGGGCCACGCTCGGCATCGCCGCCGGGCTGGCATCAGCGAGCTGGTTTACTTTGAGAAGTCCCCCGACTTCTGCGAGCGAGAACCGGCCCTGGACTCCCTGGGCACTCAAGGGCGCCTGTGCAACAAGACCAGCCCGGGCATGGACAACTGCGAGAGCCTGTGCTGCGGCCGCGGGCACAACATCCTGCGGCAGACACGCAGCGAGCGCTGCAACTGCAAGTTCCACTGGTGCTGCTTCGTGGCCTGCGAGGAGTGTCGCATCACCGAGTGGGTCAGCGTCTGCAAGTAGCCAGGCAGGGATGGGTGCCCACCCCAGGGTGCCAGGGACAAGCACGCCTGCCTGCGGCAGGGGAGGGAGGCGGGGATTGGCGCTGGCGGGGAGGTGGAGCCGCGATACCCGCTTCCCTCCGCTCAGCACCCTCCAGAATCAGCACTTTGTCGTCACCTGGGAAGGGCAGGACTGCCTGCTGCCCCCCAACCCCACATGAGAGCACCAAGGCTCC
>VXBQ01003150.1:213974-232356 GCA_013400175.1 Phainopepla nitens
GGCCCCGGGGAGCGCACGGCCATGCTGTACAGACCGCCGACACCAGCACCACTCGGGGGGGCAGAGGGTGGGCGGGGGGGTGGGGGACTGCCCGCTGGCACCCAGCGGTATGGAGCAGGATGGGGTCCTGGACAGCAGGGCACGGGGAGCCCAGGGTGGGAGGGAGGTGGGGGAGACACACGCTAGCACTGTGCACAAGTTCCTCCAACCACGTGCGAGGTTGTGCTCGGAGCAGGATGGGCTTGGAGCACCTCATGGGATGGAGAAGGGGCACGGCTCCCCGGGCTGGGGCTCACCTCTCACCTCTGGGCTGGCTTGGGCTGCAGCATCATGGCCGGAGGGGCGGGTGCCCGGGGCTGTGCTGTGTGTGTCTGTGTTATTATATGGTAAGTTATTTTCTGATTGTGAATAAAAGTGGATTGGAGACAGCATAGGGTATTTCAGGATGCAGTACCCTGTTCTTCCTGCTGTCAAGGGCTCTCCATTCCTCTAGGGTGACAGAAGGATGGAGGGGGACCCTCGGTGCTGCTGACCTAGTTGTGCGAGGCTTTCTCCCTGGTGCTCTGCTGCCATCCCATAATAACCGTCCTATGAGCTGTTTGCAGACTGGCAGGAGGTGGCATCCCAGGCATCCCAGACACTTGCAAGATGGCTGCTGGGAAGCTTCTGCCCACTTGGATGTGTGCTAGGCCCCATCCATCCCATGGGAATCCTGGCTGTTGCCGCCACGGCCGTGACCGTGCCGGGAGCTGCCCCACTGTCTCTCACACTCCTGGAGAGGGATGGTGGGGCTGGAGAGTAAGGAGAGGGGAAGGCAGCATGGGTGGGCCTGGCAATGAGGGTCCACAAACGGCAGCTTGCTCTGGTGGTGGGGAGGTCACCCATCTGGCGGCAGCAGCCTGCAGGGGCCAGGCAGTGAATCATGCTGCTGCTGACTCCTGGCTGATAACTTCCCTGCTCCTCCCACGGCTGTGCACCCCTTGGGGCTACACAAAAACATAGAAGTGAATTTACAAAAAAAACTAAATCAAGGAGGAAAATACCAGGCTGGAAGGAAGCGAGCGCCCCGGGTCCAGCAGGGAGTGGCCCGTGTCCTCATTTCATGACGGCGCACGCAGCTGGAGCTGGATCAGCTGGGATGGATGCTCTGCCCTTCTCCACCCCTGGATGGGAGGGCTGGCTTTTCCCCTCCAGGAGGGTCCATGTGGATTGGGTCCTTCCTTCTGGAACCGGGTGAGAAGAAGAGAATGCTGTAGGTGCTGGAAGGAGGTATGGGAGCTTCAGTGACCTTCAGTGATCTTGCTGGCTCTGTCTGCCAGCGCAGAAGGCACAGCAAGACACGCTGTCTCTACAGTGGCTCCCAGCAGCAGAGACATTGGGCTGGTGTTCTTGCAGCGAACACGATCTCAGCTTGGTGTTTGGGGCACCCAGGCTTGCCCTGTGAGGCATGAAAGCAATGTTGTTCCCATGGGGCAAGTTTACTCTGACAGGGCATGATCCAGCATTTCATTTTCCCTCCTGAGATCCTACTTTTCCATCTCCAATATCCATTTCCAATATTAAGGCCCTTTTTTCCAAATCTCCAAGATTTTTGCCTTTTGGCCATTGCTCCAAGAACTAATTGGACCCCATGAGGTTCCCCTCCCTTCCAGGCTGGCCAAAACCCTGGGTCCCTAAGATTATGCTACTCAGAGCAGTGGAGCTCTGCACATCTATCATGCTCCAGCACTTGGTAGGTGATATTGGTTTCCCACCTCCCAGGGGCTGCTTTGCAGATGCCTGTGATCTCAGGGCTGCCTGGGGTGATGACTGACTCACCACAGAAACTCTCACCACACTGCACTGGCCCCTTCATCCCCTGCTTGCTAATCCCAGGCCACCCGCTCTGCAACAGCAGGATCCTAGGATATGACTCTCCCATAAGGGGACCAGACTGGGGACAAGGTGTGTTTGGTGATGCAGAGAAGCAATGCAGGGCAGGGCCTTTCCCCCAAAGAACATACCACATCCCCCAGCAAGGCACCAGGCTCTGGGCATCCTGGATCTGTAGAGGCTGCAGCTTGCTCTTGCCTTGCCAGTCAATTTTAGGAACATAGCATTGTGAAAGAGCATACCAGCAATGCCAGCACACCCAGGCTGAGACTCCCAGCACAGTGCCCAGTGCTCTTTGGTTTTTAGAGACCCTGTGTGAGTTGGTGACCCTGGAACATTGAAAGGAAAACATGCGATCCCTTGATGTTGGTCAGTCTGCAGGTGGCAGGGTTGGGGTGCAATTGCTGTGCTGGAGGGATTCTTTGGGTTGCAGGCGGCACGCTTTGGGTGCAGGCAGCTCCAGGGCACAGGCATCCTGCTTGCAGCATCTCATTTTCCTGCTGGGGCCAGCTGGCTCCCAATGCAATACCAGTCCTCAAGATCTGCTCTGTGGCTTCTCTGGCTGAGTGTCTGGGAGCCACAGGCAAGGTGCCAGTGTGCCTGTGGTTACGAAAAACAGTGTCCCCATGTTTCCCTAACTAGGAACCAGCCACTGGGCAGCTGTCCTAGCAACCACATTGCTGGGCAGAGCGCGTGCAGAACACCTCCTTTCCCCACAGCCACTGCTGAGCTTCCAGAGCCAGCTGCCAGTGAGGGCTTGGCTCCCCAAGGTCTGGGCATTCCAGACTTCTCTTCCATGAACCACTCTCACTGATCCACCAATGGGGTATGTCCCAGTCCCTCCAAAGAGTCATGTTTCCTCACACAGAGGGACTATTTGAGCCCGCTGAGCTGCTCCAGCTTTGTACATCCTGGTGCTTGGCCCCCTACTGCCCCGTGAGGGACATGCCCAGCCTGCAGAACACTGCACACAGTTCTGGGCTGAAGTAGGAAGGTTCAAGGTGTTTCACTCAAGAGAGAAGAATGATCATCAGTGTAGAACAGCCCAGGCATGAAGATGGTTTCCAGTAGAGTGGAACAGATTTTCCCAGTGTTTTCCCATCATCTTCCTACAGAGGCAAATCACTAAGGGAGTTCCAAAACTGAAAAAGGAAATGGCCATTCTTTTCACTTGCATGTCATAAAAGGGCGCTGAAGGCTCTAAAGAAGACAGCAAGTCCATGCTGGTAAAACCAGGAAAACTTATTCCAGTTTCATTAAGCATTTTGGCCCAAGCTCTAGAAATTCCTCCATCCTTGGGGGTCCCTGCTGCCGAGGGAACCACTAGCCCAGTGGTTCTGCTAGAGCTGTGTGAAGTCCAGTGATTTTCTCAAACTTTGAACTTCCTGGTCCCAGGGGCAGAAAAGCTTCAGATCCTTCTAGTAAACTGAAAGTAAATCTCCCTTCTTGCCCCTGTGGTTGTGGAGAGTGATGGGAAAACCTGACCTGAGTGTGACTGCTGAGAAGGGAATAGAGAGACCTGAGCTGGCCTGATGGGTTTGTACTTCTGCCAGGTCTGAAGCCAGATCTGCGGCTGTCCAGATGTGCATACCCCAGGCTGGTGCTCTCAGACCCTGGCCTTGTGCCTGCCAACAGACACAGAGTGGAAGAGCCAAAGGGACAGTGCATTCCCCCAGCATAGCAGGTTGCTGGGTCCTTTCTCCTCTCACCCAAAGCCCCAGCTAGTCTCTTGCTTCTGGAAAGCTCCAGCAAGGGTGGGGAAGGTCTCTGGGGGTGGCAGGNGGGGGGAACCGATGAGGAGTTGCTACATCATGCCCCAATGAGCCGTGAGTAACTCCTCTGGTATTTCTTCCCCTCACAGAACAGTCATCAGAGCCAGATCCTGCCTGGGGGAATCACTACACGGGAACGCCCAGCCTCATCCAAATTCCATTCCTGCTCCCATCAGAGCTCACAATATGAAGCAGAGCCATGAGTGGACAGTTCTGCATCAGTGGCACCCCCTGTTCCATGCCACCCACTGGGGTGGCATGAGCATGGACACAGGCAGGGTCTGGCACTGCTGACTGGCTGAGCCTGGTAGGCTGCTGACCCACAAAAGCAGCCAGATGCACCTGGGCTACTGGAAGTCATGAGAGAGCAAAGCCTGATTGTGTCTCCTTATCCAAGGGGAGCAGAGGGCAGCCCCTCTCCTGCTTTGGTCTGGGCAACTGGCCTCCATGCTTTCTCTGCTTGAGAAGCAAGTAGCTGTGGCTTGAGACCCATCCTGAGAGCCTGGCTGGCACTGTGCTGTGAGCTGAGATGCAGAGAGGTGCTCCAAGGCTTTCCTGACGTTCAGCCCCAACATGTCATGCTTGGCACCAGCAGCCGTGCAAGCCCCCGAAAAAGAAAAAAAGTTTGGCCCTGACTGACCTGCTTGGCAAGGCTAAGTACCTACAGCGAGGCAGCACCTGGCTTGGGATAGGAGCCCAGGAGTCCTGTGCTACCCCCTCAGGCCCGGCTCCTGCCCACCACCCCCCTGGCACAGCATTCCAATGGCATTGCCCTCCATCGTGAGAGGTGGGTCACCTACCCAGTGAGAAGGCTGTAGCCACCACTGTGCTGAGCTCTTTGAGTTACCAGACGTGCTGGCAGCAGCCAGACTCTGGGAGTGTCACCACTGGCTGGGCAGACTGCAGCCTCCTTGCTCAGCCACAGCTGCACCAGCCCTTGGTCCTCCAAGGAAGCCCCTGGCCATGGGGCTGCCACAGGCCTGCAGAAGGGCCAGGAGAGTCTGGACGTGGGTGGGATGTGGAGATGGAGATGGAGATGGAGATGGAGATGGAGATGAGAAGGAGGGCTTGGGCTGAAGGCTGTGATGGAGCCAGGGCCAGCTCCAAAGGCTGGGGTAGGACAAGGTCTAGGGGGAGGCTGGGCAAGGGATGGGAAAGATAGGGGCTGAGCAGAGTTTGGGGTGCACAGAGCCCCCTAGAAAGGAGAGGCAGTGGGTGCACTGGAGTGAGAGCAGGTGGAGACATGCATGAGAAAGGAGGCTGGTGTTGTTTGGGAAGGGGGTGATGTGGAGGTCCTCCACAGCCCAGACCCCAATGGCTGAGATCTTCACTGAGCAGATGGGCACCAAATCTCCCTAGAGAGCCTCTGGACTGGAGGGAGAGCTCTAACCATTAGACCACTTAGCTTGTGTTGTGCCCCTGCTGTAATGGCTGCAGTTATGGTTGGACCCAAATGTTCTTTGCTCTCTTAGCCCTAATTGTGGTCCTCTGGCCAAGAAAACACCAGGGACAGCCCCAGGCCTCTTGGAGAGTGTGTGAGGAGCACTGGCCCCTGGCACAAGTCTGTGACATGCAAGAACAGGGTACCCAGCACTTTTCTTTATCCCTTGATCTGTCACAGGGGGTGCCCAACCCTGGCCACTGTGTGAATAGGGTCCACCAGCATTCCCAGATAATTGCTTCCATGAGGCTGATGGAGGAGGCAAGAGGATGCCTGGCTGTGACAGCACAGGACACGCCAGGGAGTGATGTGAGTCTGGAAGTAGCCTGGTGGGGACACCAGGACAGGTGGGGAAAGGGGGGAAAACTTTTGGACACAGATGGAGAACACCTGGGGCAGACCTTGTGCTACTCCTCTCCTTCCCCCATTGCAAAGAGAGGTTTTGGGCTGGGGAGGGAGATGATGGAGGGGTACATCTGGCACGGGGGCAGGACACCGGTGCAGGAGGGTGGGAGCAAGCAGCTGGGGGTCGGGGGATGAAAGCACAGGGTCCAGGAGGAGGGAGTGACAGGAGCAGTGCAGAGGCAGCCAGCACAGCCAGGTGCAGTGGGAAGGGCTGGGGGGAAGAGAGGGAAAAGAGGCCAAGTGCAAAGAGAGCAAAGGCAGCGGAGGAAAAGAGAGCGTGGCCAGAGAGGCAGAGATGAAAGGGGGAGTGAGGCAGGGGAGAGATGAAAGGGCCACGGCGCGGGTGCTCTTGCCTCCTCCCCGGGCTCCCGGGGCTCTGTAATCCCCGAGGAGCTGGCTCCTCTCATGTGGTGGCCCGCAGCTGTGTGCGGTCGGCTCAGCCCCACCGCTCCGCACTGGGACTTTCCAGGAGGGGGAGAAACCCAACACAAAACACATGACTTAACCAGTGCCTGCCAGGCCCCTGCGCGCGCGGGGCTCGGGGGCACCCTGGTGCGCGGCGCACCCCGGGATGCCACAACCCAGATGGCAGACGTGGTCCCCTCTGCTCTGGGGAAAGGTGGCCCAGGGCAGGGTGAAAGTGGAATGAAGCTGGCTGGTCAAGGGGCAAAGCCACAGGGTGCAGCAAGAGCTTGGTTGAGCTAGGGAGAACATAGCCCAAACAGAACCTGCATCAGCATGGGGTGGCCTCTTAGGGACACCCCTCTGAGGTCACAAAGGTGGGGGGTGCAGGGGCCGTATGGTCTTGGTCCTTCTCTCTGGATTTCTCTGTTAAGTGCCATACTGCCTGCTGGGCTTGGCTCTGGGTACCAGGGATGCAGCAGGACTTGGCAGATGGAGCTGGAACCCGTCCTGGTGGGTCACTGTGTCATTTGTTTGACTGCTCCAAGGCAAACTGAAAATTCAGGCCACTGCAGATACTAAAGCAGTGCTTTCAAGACACTTGTTTCTTAGGATATCTCTGTTCTCCGTGCCCGGCTCAGGCCACTACAGGGGGATTCTTTCCCATAGCAGATGACTTTGCTGCTTGGCAGTCTCCACTGCTGGCAGTTCACCACTGCTGGCTGCAAGGATGCTGGGCTCAATAGGATTGCAGGCTCTCTTCTCATCTTTAGGACGGGTGGGGCAGCAGATTTGGTGCCCATGGAGGATGTCCCACATCTCTCTTCCTCCTTGTCTCAGTTTTGCCCACCCCAACCTTCTCTCTGTGCCTATGTGAATCTAGTGAGCTCAGCTAGAAATCACTCTGACTGAGCTTGGGCAGCACCAGAAGCTGCCTTTGCCTTCTTGTCTCAGGGATTTTCCTCTTCCCATCTCCAGGTGATTAAATAATCTTCAAGATTAAAGAGGCAACTTGGCCAGTGAGTTCCTCTGAGCCCCTAGTGAGTGTCACTCTGTAGGACCTTCCCCTTCCATGGAGCAGGGTTGTCAGCTCCACAGGTATTGCCCCTCTGGGAAGTCCCATCTAACTCCATTTTTTTGGCTACATCTGGAAGCATTCTGACTTCCTCTGGACTACCCCATCCACACTCAGCAAGTGAGCTGGAAGGCGACCCTCTGTGGGACAGGGATGTCTCAGCCTTGATATGTTGTCCCTGCCCATGCCACATCTGACTCCTCTCTGCACCAGCTGAGGGTCACACCACCCTGGCCACACGCACAGGAAAGAAGGGGCACAGCTATCCCGAGGTGCCCCCCACAGCTGCACAGCAGTCCTGAATTTGCTCCTGGGAACATATCTCCGTGCTGGCTGGGAGTGGTGACTCCGCGGCTGCAGTGGGGTCTCTCCTCAGGGACCAAGCTGAAGAGGTGATGAGGGTGCTGCGGTGCAGAGGAGCCCAGCACATTAGGAGGTGGCTGTCCGCAGGCCCCCATCCCTCCAGGTACGAGGCAGCCCTCCCCAGAGGAATGCTGCACAGCCGCAGCTGCAGGCAGGGGAGGCGCTTGCCAGGCTCCGTGGCACGAAGGCATGATAGGGCACGCTGCGCCGGACCGTGAATACCTGTCCCAGACACTTAGAGGCACCCAAGGCGTGTACGGGTGGCGCAGGAGCTCACACCTCGTCAAGCCTGGGCGATGGTGCTTCACCGGGAGAGGAGGCTCTTTCCTGTTCGCCCTCCCACTCCCAGGGGGGAACGGCAAGCTCCTTCTCGGCAGCAACCCGCTTCCCCATCACACTCTGCACGTAGCGCACGGGTCTTGCGGGGGGAAGGAGGGAGGAAGAATGCCCTTTTCTCCCTGGCATAGGGGGTGCAAGGGGTCTGGCCTGAGGCGTGGAGTGAGCTGGAGGGTCTTGCTGGGTCCCACCAGCCTTAGCATCGCTACTTGAATTAATTGCCAAGGGAGTTGCTGAGCAAGGATCAGAAATGAGGAGATGTGCAGCACAGTAAAAGAATAAAGACAAGCACAAGTAGTGGTGCCTGGCGACTTGCTGACATTTGCTGCTTGCATGGACAGGGACTGCATGCCTGCCACATGCACAGGGATACATCCATGGGAGCCTCACCCATGCTACTCACACGCAGCTGCACCTCTGCTGCCAAGGATCCTATTGCTTGGAACAGGCTGCAGCCCTCTGCCACACCACTGATCACACTCTCTGCACCAGACTAGGAGCATGTGTCATCCCAAAAGGCCCCCAGATTCTGTGCTTGATTGTGCTCTCAGACCAAGCACTGATGCACATGTCCCTGGGGGCATCCTGAAGGGCTGGCTCAAAGTGAAGAATGAGGAAGGAGCTGAAGCCAAAATCTCCAGCTGTTTGCAACAGCTGCCTAAAAATAAGGATGTACTACCCCATGACATTGCCAGTGTAAGTCCTCTGCCATGAGCAGCTGGGGTAAATACCTGCCAGAGGAAGGGGCTTTTGCTGAGCAAAGCTGGGCTGGTATTGATAGCCTCGTGCCGGCTAAAGGTGTGCTCCAAACCTCCTGGGAGCCAAGGGCTGGGAGTTCAATTTCTGTATATTTGGGCTAGCAAGAAGGCACCAGAATGCTGAAACACTTTTAGCCAGGACCAAGGGACTCTGCAGTGCTGGAGGAGTTTGAGCCAGGTGAGCTGATAACCTTTGAGCACTACTGTCCTTGGAAGGTGGAGGCTGTGACAGGAGAGATGCAAAATCAGGAGAAGACTTCTGCCATGTGCCTCCAGCTGTAGAACCCGTAGCAAACCTGAAGTGGAAGGAAGCAGCACTGATGTTTTCCCCCACATCCCTCTACCTGCACACACTGCCTGCCCAGCCTTACAAGGAGAAGTAATCTGTGCTGTCATGATGCGTCATGCTCATTGATCATGGATGCTGAAGCCTGTCAATGGGATGGAATGTCCTGGATTGTCTTTGATGTGGCTGCCTGATGAAACCCTCCTGCAAGATCCCTTGGCAGCAGCCCTGGCTGCAGGGCAGATATCCTAGACCTGCAGGGGCTCCCCTTCAGGTGGTGTTGGTTGGGCTGAAAGAGGAGCCTGACAGCAATGGGAAACCTGGGATGTGCTGGATGATAAGCAGTTTTTCCCTGGAAACACTTAGCAGAGAGTAGGTTAGCCCTGCAACCTGCGTGTAAGATGCATGCTGTCAGCTATGGTGCCAACATGCAAGAGCTCCTATGGATAACACAGCAAGAAGCAGGCAGGCTGGGAATAGGACCCAGAAATCCTGTTCCTGGTGCCACTTTCATGCCACATGTCACCCAGATGAGAGAGAGCCTGGTCCTTGTGTAGTCTCTGTAGCCTTGTGCTGCTGCCTTGAAGAGACACCCCGGAGGCGTTTTGCGATGTGAATGCCCCATGGCAGGTATGTCCTGCAGTGAAGCGTAGTTCTAAATCAAGGCTGAACTGGGCAAGGGTGTGAGGCACTTTTGTTGCTTGTCTTGGGGACTAGCCCATGCACAATTCAGGGGGTGCTCAAGCTGTGAGCAGAGCTGCAGACACAATTGGTCCATGTGGTCCTTGGAGCCTCCTGACTCCCCATTCTTGTTGCAGGGTTCCTGTTGCTGCAGTCCCACTTTAGGATCTGGGGATGTAACTCCATCCCTGCTCTTCTGGGGAGATGTCATTTTCCACCAGGCACCTTTCTCCCCCTGCCTCTGCAAAGCCTGGGGCTGGCCTGGCCCTGTGCTCACCAGGGACCACAGCATCCCTCAGCCGGGCAGCCAGGCTCAGTGGGAGCCTGGTGCTCCAGCTGCCAGCAGAGTGGCCCTCCCTTGACAGCTGCCCCACACTGGTGCTGCAAATAAACAAACACCCTAGAACCAAGCCCCAGCAACTCATCCCCTCCTAACAATGTAATTACAGTGAAGCAGCTGGTGAGCAGCACTTGAAACCTGGCATGTAAACATGGCTTTCTCCTCCACCGCTCAGGTAAATTACTCTCCTCCTTCAAGGGGAGCAGTAATTTCAGGAGAGGGGTCCACGTTTTTGTGGTGAGGGTTGTGGCCAGAGACTTTCATCTCAGCCTTTTGATGCAGAGCGGGAATAATAGATGGCAGACGTCAACACCCCACCTTGCTGTGCTTCCTGCTCTGGGCCATTTTCCACCTCCCGGTGGGTATCTGAGTCTCCTTGCCTTTTCCAGCCCCTGGGCCAGCTGTTGGCTCCCTCTCCTTTGCCAGGATGGGTAAGGGCAAAGGCAGTCTCAAAAAGCCAGGCCAGAGCTGGCACCAGCCATGCAGGAGATAAAAAGAGCCATCTTGTGCCCAGAAGGGCTGGCAGAGAGATGCATAAGGGGATGGCAGGGCCACATCACCACCCTGGGCCACATCACCCCCTGTCTCACTCTCTGACATCACCACTTCAGGGCTGTGTCTGCTCCAGAGCCAATGAACTAAATGTTTGCTCTTGGGTACCTTAGTGATGGGCACCCTTCGAGACCAGTCAGGGAGGGGAGGCTGCCCAAAATAAGAGATTGCCAGAAAAGCCCCAGTGATGTTATCTCTTGCAGAGTGAGCCCAGATGATCACATGAGGGATGTCCCACTGTGTGCACGAGGATGTGACATCATTGCAGTGTCCCCCAGTCCTTTCCCCTGCTCCAGTCTCTCAGCCCTACCCAGAGGTCCTTTGGGTACCACTGAAGAGAAGAGGAGGTGTGTGGGAAGCAGAAGGCAGGGGCTGAGGAGGCTGCCTGGGTGGAAGAGGATTGGGAGAAAAGATGGAGAGAAGGAGGGTTGTCCCAGTTGGGAGAGATGGGTGCAGAAGACCCTTGCTCCCTGCCTTACCTCCAGTCCCTCCAGTACTCCCCAGTAAGCAGCCCTGAGCTCCTGAGCTTTGGGGCCCTCTGCCCAGACGCTGGCTCACCATCACTGTGCTCCTCGCTGCTCACCCAGCCTGGTGTCGCCAGAAGCCTCCCATGCTGAGCCCGGCAGAGCTGGGTCCCTCTGGGGAAGGAGGCGGCGTGTGTCCTGCCAGCACGGGGAGGAGTGCCACTCTCTCCCGTGGTGACAGTACAGCGTCCATACAGGGAGAGGGAGGGACGGGACAGCCCACACTGCCACACCCAATGGCAATGCCAGGCTGAGCACTGGTGAGTCCAGTACTGTGGCATGCCAGCTGGGCATGGCTGTCCCAGGACATGCAGTGGCAATGCTTTGAGAGACACTTGGTTTTGTGAGAGTGATTCCTGCTGGCCATGACACCCAGATATCGTGTGCTGAGCTTTGCATGCTGGCAGCAAGGGAACAAAGCTGGACATGTGGGGGGTGGCTTCCAGGTACCTCAGGCTGACTCTCTGCACAATGTCTCTGCAATGTTAGCAAAGGGCAGACACACTGTGGGTGGGTCAGACTATCTCAGCCCACTCTGCTAGAGTGCTGAGTTGTGTTGGGATTGATACTCGAAGTATCGGCCGCAACATGCTGCCTTATGCCCTGCTGGCTTGATACTCTCCTACGACCAGAGCCAGGGTGTTAAATCCACTCCCCTGGACCACTTCCAGCTTAGGTAAATGCACCTGCCAGAACCCCTTCCCTGCAATTTGGGGGCAGGCCACCATCTTTCACTTGAAGGGATGCTTTTGCCTCCTGGGAATGCTCAGCCGATGCCCACGATCACCCCTGGCAGGCCCATGGTTGGTGCTGGCTGCCACATAGCCAGGTGCTGCACAGAAGATGTGCGTGGTCCAACTCCCCACTGACGTAACTCCTGGGAGGCAGACAGGAGTTGCCAGTGGGGAATTGGCCCGCATTTCTTAGAGCGCTTGGGGAGCTGTGTGGAGAGGAGGTAATTGTTAAATATGGGCTGAGATAGGCTGAGCAGGGAGGGCAGGAGGCCAGGGAGGTGGCAGACACCTCACCAGAGCTGGCTTGGTTTATACAAGTTGAGCTTTGTTCAGCATCTCCCCAGGGTTTCGTGGCTGGGAGGTACCATCCCGTGCTGCTTGGATGACAGGGAGCCAGGTGGCTACTTTGTGGAGTCTTGCAAAACCTTCCCCATCAGCTGTTCCTCAGCAGGATGAAGCACTGATGGGAAGGGGCCAAGGCAGGAGTGCCTCAATTCTATCCCAAATGCTGATGCCAAATCCCTGTGGAACAATGACCTCAAAAACCCTTGGGAGAGCAGCACAGGGTGCAGGTGGTGAAGCCTCCTTATCTGAACCAAGAGATAGTGACCACAGCCTGACCAGGTCTTGGCAGCCTTTATCTGAAAGCCAGGTTGAGGGCAGAAGCAGTGGGGTGGAGGCTGTAACCTTCCCCATCTTGATCATGGTCCTGAATACCAGAGAAAGTATCATCTAGGACAGATCATCTGGTCCACATTGGCCAAAGACCCAAGGGTTTCCAAGATTTAAGAGCATCTGCAGGCCCCATGGACTCCTGTGGGCAGGTGAATGATGCCCACAGTGTGGTAGGAGACAGGCCCTGGTTGCTGGAACAAGTTCCTTTAGCCTTCAAGCATCCAAATGCATGTCCATGCCCACTACTGCTGATGTTCAGATGGCTAATGGTGCTGGACATGCCCCCTCTTTGCCAGGGGAAGATTTTGCTCCTGCAGTGCTTGCAGCTAAGAAGGGAAGATCCATCAGTGCCTTGGACAAACAGATCAGGTCTCTCTTGTGCCAGATCTCCTTTACACTGGGATCCAGCAGAAAAATGGATTATGCACTAATGCCCAACTGCCCCCCATGGGCAGTCTCAGCTCCCATGTGTGTGCCCTGGCTGAGCCTGTGGGGTGCCCATGGTGCAGAGCTGGCTCCCAGGATCCTACAGCCCTTTCTGCTGTCACACATCACGGGAGTGGAGCCTCCTGTCCTGCAGGTATAACCTGTTCTTGTCCTCATCCCAGCAATGCCTCGCACACGCTGCACTCAGCCAAGCAGCCGGGCTCTGTGTAGCTCAGCACCAGTGCCCTCCAACCTGTGTGCCACCAGCAAATCTGGTTGGTGGTGATGCCACCTCTCTGCTTGCTGGTACCTCCATCAAATAGGCAAGTGTCTCCAGGACTCTCCAGCACGTCCTTGCCCACTCTGCCCTGTCCTGCTGATATCCCTCCCCAAGCTGTGCATCCCCAGCATCACCCTGGCCCATCCCCAGCACCAACTAGACACATTGTGTGTCTCTCCACTAAAAGCTCACCAAAAAAGCCAGGGACCTAGCTGGATCACATGCTTACCCTCACCAAGCTGGGCTGGAGCCCATGTTCACAGCAGCACATCTCTCTAACCTGGGGTCTGTGCTCAGCAGAACACAACTGTTCCTTATCTGTGCCCAGCAGAACGTATCTGTTCCTCATCTGTGCCCACACATGGGAGGTCTAGTGCAGGAGAGATGCCTCTATGTGCTTTGTTGAGCAGGGTCCTGTGCTCAAAGCCAGCCTGAGAGAGGCTCCTTGCTTGGCTGTGGGCATGTATACAAGCCCCTCTGAGCCTGCCTGCCCCAGGGCTTTGCTGGCTCACAGGAAATGGAGGAAAAGCATGAGGGTCTGGCTTACACTGTGTTACAGTCCCATGGGTTATATGCAGAGGCTGCACAGCATCTCACGGCCTCCAGACAGCTCCTCAAACAGCTCTCGTGGACCCCAACCATCCCCAGTTCAGCAGACATGGCCCCTTGGCCCCTCCACTGCCTGGTATTCATCTTTGCCTGGCCTCCAGGTCTGGTCACTGGACAGGAAGGTGTTTTCTGCAGGTCTCTTGCCTGCTGATCCTTCCCAACACAGCCAGCCTCTGGTTTTCTGGCTGGCTGCAGGGGTGAGCAAGTCTTCCCCAGCCCCACAGTCTTGTGCTCCCCCATACTCAGCACTCCCAGTTCGGGGCAACCTCCCCGTCAACACCACTGCAAAGGCCTTTGTGAAAGTCATGAAAAGGGGGCAGAAAATACAGCTGAATCTGCCTCACACTTTCCACAGCCACATTTCACCTGGCAGAGCAGGAGCAAGGATCCTGTGAGAGGCAGCTCCCTGCCTGCTCGCTCCCTCGGCCACAGCTCGGCGGCCGAGCTGGCTCCCCAGCACCTGCCTCCCCCCAGCCTGCAAGCCCCGGGGCAGCGTGCGAGGAGTGACAGGTGAGTTGGCAGCAACTCAGCTCTGGCACCCCTCGGCGCTCCTTCTAAACCAAGCCCTTTGCACGCCGTGTTTCTGCCATGACGAACCAGCAGACATCAAGGAGAAGTAATTTGCTGGGATTCTTCTGGACAGGTGTGTCCCAACGCCCACACGCCGCTCTCACCCGTGCGGACAGGAGACACGTGCTCTGATGTTTCCCGACACCTGGGCATGGCTGCTGGCTTGTGGTTGCTGGAAGCACTGGCAGAGGGGTGGGGTCTGTTTCTCTCCAAGACTTTAGATTCAATGGACAGGTATTGGATCAGGGTTTGCCCTTCCCAGCACACAGGTCATGAGACATCAAAGATGCAGGGTTTGTGGAAAGATTACCAAGGCAGTTTTTTTTCCCAACGGGACAAAACCAGCTCCAAAGGCTGCAGTATTGCTCTGCCCTTCCCTCTGTCCCATCACTCTGGAGCATCCTTTGGCTTTAGGCAAGTAAGATCCTATACCCAAGCTGTTGCTCTGAATCACCAGGTCTGCCTCCTGCTGCCACTCTGATAACTGATGACCTTCCTTGGCAGAGCCAGGAATAAGCCCTCTGGTCTACTTTCCAGGATCCCCTGGTCTCTGAAAATCCTTCTGAGTTTATAATTTCTGGCTCTGAAGTCATGTTATTCTGTTCCATCTCTTGACATCCTATGCCCCATCTCATGGCAGGGCTTTGTGTAAGCTTAGAGCAGGGTTCAGGGAGCAGGATCTCGAGCAGGACTAGTGTGGCTGCTCAGTCTTTCCTTAGCAGGGAAATAATTCTTGGCAGCTCAGTGTTGACTGTGTCTGTTGTGAAGCTGGGCCGGTGGGACAGGCCCCGGGGTCTGCCCAGCTCCCACTGTCTTAGCAGGAGCTCTGTTGGATTGTGAACAGGAGCAGAGGGCATGTCTCAACCCCAGCAGGGAGCAGCTCAGTGCCTTGCCCCAGCTGAGGACTCTTCCATCCAAGAAGGGTCTCAGGACCTTGGGCCCGTGCAGGCCTCTCTCCTGGGAGGGTGTTCCAAGGAAGAGACACTGAGCCAAGCTCCTCAAACCATGCCTCTCCTGGCAAGGCAGGCAACAGCCTCTGTCAGGATGGGCTGGGTATCTCTTCCATCCAGCACTGCCGCAGGCTTCCCCATCACCCAGGAAAGCCACAAATGGATGGCCAGCAAAGGCATACATACCCCAGCATCTGGTGAGGCTCTGGCATGCTCAGCCATAGCCTGGGCTCAGTGACAGCTGGGCTCAACCCGCAGTGCTGATTTGGCTGAATCCAGGCCAGGATAGCTCCTGCACTTCCAGCAAACCAAGAGGCTGAGAGCGACGAAGACTTGGGAATCTGATGGCAAAGACAGCCTTCCACAAGACCCCTGCTCCCTCCCAGCTACCACCACCCTTCATGGGGCCAGCCTGGCCTGAAGAGGAGTGGTGGGGTTGGGGTGTGGGAACACCCTCTCTGTGGCTTCCCTCTTAATAACGCGGGGATGACGCTATGTGTGCAAACTGTTCCTAGGGGAGGAATGTCCTTTCTTCCCTTGCCATGTTGCGGCCAGCTAAGTACAGGCCTTCGGCTCAGCAGCCTCCTCATGGCTTGCTGCTGTAAAGTGTGCCTTCCACATCTGGCCTGAATGTTCCACAGCTGCCGGGCCTGCCCTGTCTCTCTTCCCAGCCCATCTGGGCCAGGCATCGCCAAGACAGCGAGGCCAGAAATACTGTGCCTTGTCTCCCACAGGGCTGGGCTGGCACAGGTGAGTCTCCCGCAGGTGGAGGAGGAATCTTGAGGCTGTCTGTCATATGCCTTAGACCACTATAGTGGTCTTGCTTACATGGTTATAGTGCTCCTCCTGGTATAACTGTGAGGACCTCTGCTTATACAGCTACGGGGGGGACCCCTTTGTACTCTGAAAGGGTTCACTGACCCAGGAGGCCGCCCACATTCATACAGACACTTCTTCAGCTCCCCCTGCACTGCAATAGAGGAGGGGTTTCAGTTTAACAATCCACAGTTTCATGTGAACAATTCCCCTTCCCCTTCCACCCTGGGGACTGCTTTTATGGGCACATCCTTGCTTCCCAGGGCTTTGATTTGCTGCCGTGATAAACGCCGGTGAAAATGGCATGGGCTGGGGTCATGCAAGCAGAGACCCTCGCTGGTTGCCCCACAGAAGAGTTTCCAGTCCCTGCAGACCTCGCCTGCCAGTCCTTGCAGACCCGTTTGTCCCTCAAGGGGTGCCAGGCCGTTCCTTCAGCCCGCCAGCAGCCTCAGGAGCAGTGAGAACTGGTCCGTGCTGCCGTGCGCTTCCCTGTCCCGGGCACGGGGGGGGAGCGTGGGTGCCCACGGGTGTGCAGCGCAGGTGTAGGGGCAGGTGCGTGTGCATCCACTGCCCTCTGCTGAGGAGCGCGGGAGCTCAGCGGGGCTGAGCCGTGAGGGGCTGCTGGCACCGGACAGCCACCGGCCACGGGCACCGGCAGCTTCGTCGGGGGCTGGCTTTGCTCTTTCTACCCCTCTCATCTCTCACCGGCTGTGATTTTCTGGCCCCAGCTCCCTGATCCTTGGCTCTCAGCTCTTGTCCCCATGTCACTCCCAGCCTTCCTTATCATACCTTTCCTAGTTTCTCACTGAGCTTGGTCCCTCTCTACCCCTTTCCCATTATTTGCTTGGAGTGTATGTGCAATTATCCATCTAGTTTTTACAACTCCCAGCCCCAGCCAAGTAGATCCTTCTGAATTAATATCGAGGAGCTGGGAGGCACAAAGGAGCTGCTGGCAGCCGCTGGAACTGTGGGATAGTGGTGTACCTGCCCAAGCCAGCCCTAGTGAGTGGTGATGCAGCTGCCTGCAGCATCCATGCTCCCCTGTGCCCTGCCCCAGACTTGTAGGGCACTTCTTCCCTGCCTTCATGCCCAGCTCATGCTGCAGTTGATTGCAACAAGCCAGTGGGGTCTGGCCAGATATGACTCCCTGCATGATGTTAAGAAGGCAGAAGTGTGTCAACAGGGCCACGTTCAGACTCTCTGCAGCACCTCTGCTTGTCTGAGGAGCTATAATCACATGCTTTGATGCCTAGAGGGTCTCTGATGGGTCTACGGTACATTTAGTTGCCAGATATATTGAGGGGGAGCTGCTCCTCCCTCCATATACCTTCTATTCCCTTGCTGCCTCTCTGTAAACGGGCCACTTAATTCAACACTTCCAGAGGAAAGGAGTGGGAATCTCTGGTTATGTCTGCACTGGTAAAACAGTCCCAGGGCATTGCCAGGCACAGCACTGGGATTGCCCCTGTGGGAATTTTTAGCGCTATCCTTTTATGATTTTGTCTTGGGCCAGCTTGCGGTGATCCAGACAATTTTTGCTCACAGTTTAGGAGTTAGCCTGGGTCAGGGACAATCCCATCAGAATCTGGCACACAGGCTGTCCATTTGCAGGATGCATTTCACAACCTGGAGGTGGCCTGGTCCACGACAGAGGTCCCCAGGGACAGAGAGAATTCCCGAGTTTGTTTAACTTAGCATAGGACTATAGAGAATCCTTCCCAGAGAGACTGGGAATGGATGCTTTGGAAATGCAGCCCCATTGCCCCTGACATGTCTGCTCCAGGCATTTGGAGGGGTCTCTGGGTAGAGGAGCTCCCAGGCCAGGGACAGAAGTGTGATTCTTTTCTGTAAGTGTTGTGCAGTCAGGGTTAGGATGAAGAGAGAGTTTCAATGGCTGGACTGTGGGACTGCAGGTAGTGGAAGGGCTTAGAACAGAATCTGTTGGTGGGATAGGGTAGAAATTCATCCATCCATGACACAGGAGAGCTTCAGCCCATTTCCCCCTAAACCCATCTCCCACATACGTCAATAGCAACAAGATTTATTCACACATTCAATGAAACACTAGAGCGACCCCAAAGGACTTCCACCTCCAGGTCTTTGCAGGCATCACTTGCCCTCTCCCACCGTGACCACACAATACAATACAATACAATACAATACAATACAATACAATACAATACCATACAATACCATACAATACAATACAATATAAAAGATGTGCTGCATTTGCACACCTGCTGGGCCTGAGGAGGGGTTGAGGATGCACGCACACGTGTGTGCGTGCTCACATGTGTGTGTGCTCACATGTGTGTGTGCTCGTGTGTGTGTGCTCACGTGTGTGTGTGTGCTCACGTGTGTGTGTGTGCTCGTGTGTGTGCTCGTGTGTGTGTGTGCTCGTGTGTGTGTGTGCTCGTGTGTGTGTGTGTGCTCGTGTGTGTGTGCTCACGTGTGTGTGTGCTCATATGTGTGTGTGTGTGCTCATGTGTGTGTGCTCACGTGTGTGTGTGTGCTC
>VXBQ01003150.1:244820-256210 GCA_013400175.1 Phainopepla nitens
GGTTTCTGTGTTGTGGGCGACGCCTTTCCCCCACCCCCCCATCCACGTGTGGTATATGGGCCCCCCCCAGCATGGGCGACTGTGCCCCTCACCCCGCGGGAGCCGCCCGCACACCCCTTTGTTCGAGCCGCGGGGGGGCCGCCCACGCCCTCCCCGCGGGTAAATCCCCGCCGGTGTGCCCCCCGAAACAGGGGGTGAAGCCTTCCCCCCGCCTTGGCTTGCTGCGGGAGGAGGGGTCTGTGCCAGAGGAGGCCTAGGGTGCCCAAACGGAGGGGGCCTGCTCTGGGGGTGGGGGGAGGTGTCTCCTCTCCTCTTGCTTTGCTTCACTGGAGAATAAAGAGGTGGCCTGGATGGGCCTGGTGGTGGCGGCTCCTGGACTTGTTGGGCTGTGGGGTGCAAGGGCAATTGGGGTAGCACCCCAAGCTCCTGGTCATGACCCACTGCTCCCCAAGAGGGATGGGGGGCCCTGGTTCCCAAAGGGGATTTTACTCCCTTGTGTGAATTGGGGGGTCAAATTTTCACCCCTCTTTGTGCCCAAGGCCAGTCCTAGTCCACCAAAGTGTCTCTTGGACCCTTGTGAGCTCTCCGGGCCTCCTCCATTCCAGATGGAAATTCCTGATGCCTGTCTGCCACGCTGAATTTAAACAGGATGGCACTGTTCATGTCACCTCCTTTTTTTTTTTTTAATTTATTTAATTTTTTTTTTATTTTTCCTGAAGCTATGCCCTCCCTCACCTCGTTCCTCCCTACCTCTGCTCTGCAGGGCTGGGGTCTCCTTTCCTGGCAGCAGCAGGCTGTGGGAGCTGTGCTGCTATCCCTGTTACTAGCCTTGTGCTTCTGCAGACCTCCAGGGCGAGGGGTGGAGAATGGGAAAGCTTTGCCTTTTTTAAAACTGGTTGCTATGCTTCAGGGCGCTGAATTTGCCAGAGCTTCTTTAGCAGAAGCTGCCGCACATGCTCTCTGGTTGGGGTCTGCATCCAGTGCTTCACAGCCCCTCTGAGCCAGGCATTCGGGCTCCCCTCGGCTGGGAAGAGCTGTGCTGGCTCTGCAGGTCATGAAGGGTAAGCTGGATTCTCTCCACCTTTGTGTGCATCAGCAGAGCTGCTAATTAGGCCCAATCTGGCTCATTCAGGCAAAGCTGTGCTGCCAGGAAGACAGCACAGATGTCCCTATGACGGGGGCTGACCTGGCAGGGTGCTGTGCCAGGCTTTTCCAGGACTGTGTAAACCCAACAAGACCGATGCTGCTCCCGTCCTCCCTCTCCTAATGGATGCTCTTGTCCATGCCTTTAGATTGACATTCATGTGACCTTGTGGTGAGCTGCCTGGGCCTCAAGGCACTTGCAACCAGCTTTTGCCATATCCACATCTGGTCATGAGAAAGGTAACTTTGGCTTAAACTGGTGGGATTGGAGCCTTATAGCTCCTATGGGGCTGCTGGGAGAGCCCTGACTCTCCTGTATCAGCGTTTTGCAGAGAGGGAAACTGAGGCACAGTGAGATGAATACAGCAAGGTGGTCTGCTGCATCCCAGGGTAACACCTGAGCCGTTGGTACCAGCTATTTCCACTCTGAGCTGTGATGTTTGTCCAGTGATCTTCACTTCCAGCTGTAGGGCTTTATGGAGTCTCCTTCCCAGAGCTGAACAACCTCACAGCACTGGAGGATTTTCCCACCCTACAGATCTCCTTAGAGACACTCACAGGGTAATTCCAGCTTCAAGCCCCAGCCTTTCAAAATGCTTCCAGCTGCAGTGAGGCCATGTCCTTCCCCTCCTCCCCTGTGTTTCATTGATTAAGAGTCCTAGGCCTCACTGGGGGATTTAGGAAGAGCTAATTGCAGACTGGTAATTGAAGACAGCTTGGAGTCTCTGGAAATGTCAAGGAATGAGAGAGGAGCTTAGATGCTCCCATGCATTTAAATATGCATCACTGGCTCAGCCAGAGCCTTACTGGAGGGAGGGAGGGAGACATGTCTGGTTTTCCCTACCCCAGAGGAGCTTATAGAGCAGCTGGGGGGAGCGAGGCAGGGGTAGCACTAATCTTACCTTGTCTGGGAGCTTTCTGCTCCCCCCAAGACAAAGGAGACGTGAGAGAACACAACAGGATTGGGTACTGAGGGTGAGAATCTCAAACAGGCTAGGGCACTTGGTTTTTCCCTTTCTAAATCTGTGATTTGACGTGCCAGACTCCTGCGCTGCTGCATGATTGATGGTCTGGACTCAGGAGCCAGCTACTGAACAGCAGCAAGGGCAATGGACAGAGCTTGTCTCCAAACTTGTGATCCCTGCAGCCACTGGTACTCCCTGAGGAGCAGTGAGGGACTGAGACTCTCTCAGGAGGGGCTAGGCAGCCCCCTGTGCTGCCAGCCACAGGGCCCACCAGTGTCTGGGTTTGCAGGGATGGGAGGATTCCCATCGGGTTTGGGACTTGGAGCTAGAGCAACAGGGCCAGATCTGTGATCAATCACTGCAGGGATCCCAGTACTTTCCTAATTTGGAATTCCTCCAGCAGCATACGTCTCCTTTCCATGCCTCACAGTGGGTGCCCCATCTGCTCCACATTGCAGCAGCTCAGGTGGGCTCCTGCCCCAGGGAGGTCTCTTCTCAGGCCAAAGCGCCCTCATCCTCTTTCCAAAGGTGCAAAGGGCTCTTAGAGGCACCCTGGGTGGCAGTGGATCCCAAGGACACATAGTCACACTTGAAAAAGGGAGTTTCTACCTGAGTTTCTATGAGACTTTCCTTGCCTGGCTGCTCTGTCTGTGGAGCAAACTCCCATGGGCTAGATGAGCTGGCCTATGGCCAGCACTGGGGCATGGAGAGGTGATAGGCAGCTGGCAGCAGACAAACAGCAAGGAAGTTGTGGTTTGGCTATTAAGAGTTGTCATCATCCCCCAGAATCACTTGGAGATGCTCCATGGGAGGAGAATGTTCTGGATGATGCAGACCCAGCACCTGCATGGCTGGTGAAGGACCTGCCTTGGCCCAGCTTTCTGCACAATCCTTTCCTCGTTTGCCTGCAAGGATGATGGATAACACGTTCCTCAAAGCAGATGGAAGTGGGAGGTCTCTCTTCTGCCTCTGTGGGAGCTACTTGAACACTGGCTCACTGGCAGCGTTGGGCTGTTGCTTCTCTGTTGAAATGGGCATGGCTTGTGGATGCAGGGTTCTGGTCGCCTCCCTGCTCCATGGCACTTCAGTCACAGCTGCTAATGGGGTGCCTGTGGGGGGGGCACATGGGCAAAATGACCCGGGGAGATGGCAGCAAATGGCAGAGAGAATATGACGGGTCCCAGACTAAATTGGCTGATGAGATATTTGTACTCAGGGAGGGGCAGGATACTGCCACAGGGTCTCATCTGATGGAAGATATATCCAGGCTGGGTGGAAACCTGCAAGAGCTCTGCCTGTGCCTAGGGTGGCTCGGTGGCAGGCATGAGACTGAAGGAGGTATTATGGCAAACAGTTTGGCTCCCACTGTAGCCAAAGCATGGCCTGTGGCCTTGTCTGGCTGATGTGTTTGGGAATGAGGAGCACAGACTGGGGACAACTCTGTGCCAGGTAGCTGGGGCAGGTGAGGAAGGGGAACTGGCTACCTTGGAGCCCTGCTGTGATGGTTAATCCTTCAGCCACAGAGCCTTCCAAAGCAGAAGGCCAGCGCTGCATAGTCTGGGTCATAACCTCCAGCTCACTGAGAGCTGGGCATGGAGGGCTCCCTGCGCTGTGTCCCCTGCCTGTCTCACAGTCCCTCATCCCTTCTGAGGAATTAGCTCCTTAGGGGACAGCCAGGCAGAACTGAACCAAGCTGTGACCCGGGGCAGATGTGGGGAGTCTGCCCCAGGAAGTGTGTCCCCTGGGCTGGAACGGGGACTGCTCCCTCATCAGAAGTCCTGCATTAGAGCATAATCTGGCATTAGCACATTAATCCAGTCCTGCTACTCAGCTCCTGCCCTCAGCAAAGTCCACACCAAGGTCTCAGTGTACAGCTGGGCAGCAGTGGCACCAGGACAGTCTCCCTGGCCACCCCTGATGGGCACCAGAGAGCAGGTGGCAGCAGGGACAAGGTTTGGGTTTATGGTGGCAGTACAGCTCCAGCCCTCAACACTTTGCCAAGGAAGAAAGCATCTTTTGGAAGCATCACCATTGCTTCCTTGGAGGGACTTCACACAGGGTTCTGGAGCCTGAGTGCCTGCACCTGCTGGCTCTGGCTGAGCCACACTAAGTCACGAAGCACTTTGCAGGGAGCCAGGCCAAGCGAAGGTGGTGTCTGGAGAGAGGATGTGAGTCAGCAGCTTGGGGGTAGGGGGCTGAGGAGCCAGTGCAGCTGGGATGAGGAGAGAAGGAAATAGGTGGGAATTGGGAGAGCTGGAGAGGGTGCAGGAGTGGGCAGGGAGGCAGACTGTGTCCCCCCAGGGCAGACATGGCCTGGCTGTACTGCAAAGGCTCTTCCCAGCATGAGAAATGAAGACATTTGCAACATGACTTCACTGAAATAGGAGAGGGACTAATCCATTCCCTCTCTGATCCATTATGGGGGAGGAGGGGGGGAGCTGAAAGACTTTAGAGGAGTTGGAGGGGTCCCCCTGTCATGCTGGCAAGAGGCTGAGGTCAGGGCAGCCCTCTTGCCAGCTGAGCAAAGCTAGATATGAAAATACATTTGTTTTTTTTTTTTTTGTAGGAAAAAAAAAATCATCTTCCTTTAATCACAGGGCAGCAAAAGAAGCTGCCAGGCCATGTGGTCTGCTCTCTCAGTCTTCCCAGCACAGGCTGAAGCCCTTTGGGACTGTGCTCCCCATCTCACCCTACACAGGGCACTCAAGGACTCCCTGCAAGTAGGTTGGAAGCCCACAGGTGCACTGACTGCTGCTGTCAGCCACATAAAATACGCTCCTCACCAGCTGGTGCACCCTGCTGCCAGAGACGGTGCTCCCCCATTTTCCCCCTGGGCTGGGCACCTCTGCTCAGAGCCAGGGATGGTGTTCCACAGGGAGCTGTGCCGGGCTCGGCCCTGCTCGCCCATTGGCAGGATTTTGCTGCAGTCTGCTTTGAGCCGGTGGTTTTGGTGACTGAAGAAACCTGCAGAAAGCAGCACTGCTGGTGGACTGGGTCAGATAGGGCTCTGGGGAGGGGGAAGGCTGGGTTGGGTGAAGGTGGTGCTCTGTTCAGCCCTCCCATAAGCTCAACATGTCGTGAGGGGAGGCGGCTCCCAGCGGGGCCTGGGGATAGGAGCATCCCGAGTTGCCATGGTGACACCGCCTGCATCCTCAGGCAGGCAAGAGCATCGCTGGCGCAGTCCCGCATGGGTTCCCCTGCTTCCTTCCTGGCTGCCGTCCCCGGGGAGTGCAGGGCTGGTGCCGGCTTTTGGCGCTGCACCCTGGGGACAGAGCGGTGGGACTGTGCCAGGGGAGCCCCGGGCAGAGCGAAGCAAGCCGCCAGCTGCAGCCTGTTGCACTGGGTGTGCGCGGCGGCCCTCCCTCTCCCAAAAAGGTAAGTCCCCCATTTTCCCTAGCACGTCTCGCCTCCAATCCATCAGGGATCCGGGTTGCAAGGTCGGACTGGAGGCGGGGGCTGGACTCACCTGGGCTTCCCTGGTGCAGACACTGGCAGAGGGACGGGAAGGGAGGAGCTACGAGTGACCCACATCCCTTAATCCGTGTCCTGCCCTGCGTCACCAGTTACCTAAGCCCTGAAGCAGGCTCCCCCGGCGAGGGCACAGCCCTCTGCCCCATCTCCGAGGGAGCCAGTTGTGGCCATTTCTCCCATTTTGTCCTTGCAAAGTGAAACCTGGGGACAGGGGATGTCTCCAGCCTAGCTCGGCGCTGGCTGCGTGGGAGTAACTACTCCTTTTCCCCCTCACTTCACCTCCTGCCACCCCTGGCAACCAGCTTGTGCAACACTCAGAAACCCTGCAGGTAGGGATAGCCTCCTGCCCAGTCCCTGCAGCTCCTTTTGCTCTCATGGGCTCCCTCCTAGCAACATCAGACCCCCCCAATTCACAGCCTGAGCCCTCCCCAGAGGACACACTGACATCGGATCCCACTCCCATAAGCTGATTAAGGCAGTAAGGATGCATTGGAGCAGATGCCACCAAGGCTGTGAGAGTGACCAGAGCCTGGAGGGATGCAGAAGGGGCAGCATGGAGCCCCCAGATCTGGGAACTGCTGTGATGAAGGGAGAGGGGGTGGGGGCTGACCACTCCTTCCATGGGCTGGGTAGTTGAGTGACTCCCCCTACCCAGCCAGTTTGATCCCTGTTGCAAGCCTGGGAGCCTGAGAACAGCATATGTGGCTTCCCTGAAGGGCTGTCTCAAGAAACCCAGAGGTTTCCAGCTCTGTCCTAGCTCTTGGGGATTGTAAGAACCAGAGGTGATGGCTGGAGAAAAGATGATGCACGCAATGACCACATCCTTCCCACCCCAGCTCTGAAGGTGTTCTGGCTCAGATGGGAGAGAATTTGCTGAGCAGTTCCCCCTCTCACCAGCTCCCTTCAGACAGGAGAGGACACAGGTCACAGCACCTCTCTGTTTTATTGAAGACCAATCCCACCTCCCCCCAGCCAGTGCGGAGCTCAGTGTGCCACTCTTCTGCATCCACTGGGCCAAAGTCCTGCTCCAGAGGATGGGGACAGCTCCTTGAACCCAGGGGGAGAGACCCAGGGCTGCCCCTTGAGGCCTGGGGCTCCCAGTCCTGCTGTCATCCCTTCTTCTGCTCCACCACCCATGCTGCCTTGTCCCTGGGGATGTTCCCACTTGTGGAGGGTGTCCCACCAAGCCTTGCATGTGAGGGGGCTAAAGCTGGAGTAAAACTGGAACATTGATCTTAGAAGTGATGAGCAGGACATGGGCTCCTGTGCAGGGTGGAGGGACTGTCTGTGGTGAGATCCTTGGGCACGAGGGAGAAGGCAGAGTTGCAGAGACCAGGCTATGTTGTCTCCAGGCTCTGGCCTTGCACTGAAGACTGGCAGTGAGCCTCACACATGTCCCTGGCACCTCCAACCCCAGAGCCCTGCCCTAGGTATGAGTGAACCCACAGAAAGCATCTGCTCTCCAGACCAAAGCTTCTCCTGAGGTCTGAAGGAGGCTGCCTTCAGGCAGCAGATATAGGAGGGATGGAGGAGAGGAAGCCTTTGGAGACAAAGGTGAGGGGACTAAGTGGTCAAGGAAGGTCCCCTTTCCTTGTCCATGCTCAGTGGTGCCCTCATTCATGGACACAGCTGCCCTGGGGCCCCAGCTCCTGGCTCCTCTCTGCAGGGAATGGGGAGGGCAGACACAGGCTGGAGGCTGAGCTAAGGACATCCGTGGCATGGGCAGCATGTTGCAAAGGAAAGGTGGGGCAGTGTCCCTGCCAGGAGAGGAGCTCATGGTTTTTCCTTCCATTCACACCGTGCTTTAGGTATCCACATCTGTTCCCAGGATCATGGATACCTCCTCATCTTAAATTTAGATGGCTTCCCTCCTCCAGCCACCCACATCAGAGAACCAATCCAGCTATCCTGCAAGCACCCCCCATCCCCCACAAAGGGGGTAATTGAGAGCAGGGCACAATCCCATCCCCCATCCCTCCCCGCTGAGCTTCCCAAATCCACAGCCCCATGCTGCCAGGGACATGGAGCATCCACTTGGCACAGCTGAGCCTCTAATGGTAATGGTTGTTCATGTTGTTGAGGTGGGAGGCTGCCATGGCACTGAACGAGGCTGAGGGCTGGAGCCCATGCCCCGGGTAGAGGGACGGGCTGGAGCCAGGCCAGTAGGAGAAGCCAGCTGGTGTCACTCCCGAGGTCATGAGGTTGAGTTTGGAGATGCCAGAGAAGGGCAGCGGTGCCAGGTTGCCCTGAAATTTGTAGAGAGTGTGATCGGGGGTGGTTGGCTGGCACACCTGCGCCAGCCCGTGGAAGTCGAACTTGTAGGCGTAGCGCTTGCCGTGGACCTTGGTCATGATGTTCTTGTCGTAGTAGTAGCGCAGAGCCCGGCTCAGCTTGTCGTAATTCATGTTGGGTTTGCTCTTCCGCTCCCCCCAGCGCCGCGCCACCTCGTCAGGGTCGATCAGCTTGAACTCCCCGTTGGTGCCTTCCCAGGCGATGCAGTTCAGGTTGGCCCGGTCCGAAAGCAGCTCCAGCAAGAACTGCCACAGCTGGATCTGCCCGCTGCCTGCAAGGCCGGGCCCAGAGAGGTTAAAGCTCCCTCCCAGGGCACAAGGTGAGGGACAGGATGCGCCCCAACCCCCTTGACCCCCTGTTATGTTGCCCTCTCCTGCACCCGGGTTTCGGCTGCACCTCATTACATCTTCCCTGCTTTAGAGGCACGTAACATGGTAACAAGGTTATGTCTCCTTTGCAACATCCCAACCCCATCCTACACCCCTGGATATGAGGAGAAGGTGCCCCTGCACCTTGGGATGGATTAAGAGTGCTCAGAGGTCAACACAGGTTGCAGTGCATCTGGATGCAGAGTCTCCCCATCCCTCCCACCCACATTCACACACCACTGAAGATGAATACCTGCTCGTTTGTTTTTGTGGGAGGAGGTGGCCTCGTTCTTTTATCGGCAGCCCCAGGAAGGACATATCTTGGCAGAACCCAGATCTATCCCAAAACAAATACTCCCCACTACCATGTCTGCTTGAAACTGGGCTGGTCTCACAGCACAGCCCCTGCCCTAGGGACACTGTGCCCTGCACAGATGTCTCCATGATCAACCCAAGTCAGGGTGCAACAGTTGTCTGAACTACACCACAGAGAGACATACAGAGATAGGTGTAGGAGAGGAAGAGACAAGGACATAGCATGACCTACTGTGGTGAATCAGGCATCAATGCTGTTACTTATTTCCGGAGGAAAAATGTCCTCCCTGAGCCATGGCCACTGCATCTGCAGCTTGCACTGAGGAGTATCCTTGGTGGGTGCCCGTGGTGCCCCTGTGCCAGGCTGTGCACACGCTGCAGCCTGACACACCTCGACATGCCCATGGTGAGGTACAAGGTCATGCTCCATCAAGTCTGGCCAGAGGTCATGAGAGGAGAGGGAACCTGGACCTTTGGTCAAGGAGGAGTCCTGTTGCTGGGACCCGGCCACCCTGCAGAGCAGCCCTGTGCTCACCTAGACACCCCACCCCGCCTCCTCTGAGCAGCACCCCCTGCTCGTCCCTGCTCCTGATGCCAGTCCTTGCAGCACGGTCTCTGTCACAGCACAGAGGATGTGCCTTTGCAGTTTTCCCTGCACTCTTCTACCATTATTTTGTCTAAAGGTGCTTGGATCCTCTACAGAGGTTTAGCACCCATGACCTCAGCAGCAAGAAGTCCCACAGCCCTGCTACATTTCCCACAAAAAGCCACCTTGTTCTGTTTTAGACCCACCTATTTAATCTGGTGCTCATTGTATCTCGCTCTAGAAGAAGCGGGGAACAGCTATTCCCCATCCATCCCCATTCCACCAAAACCCACTCAGACATCCTGATCCAGGCAGTTGAGCCCAGGTCTTTCCAAAGTCTTGTATTTCCTAATTCTCCATCCTGGGACCAAGGTGGGGGATTTCTCCTCCCTAGGGTGCATCGGCAGCCCTTGCCTCTTCTCCATCACCACAGCCCCCACCCTGGTCTCCAGCTATCTCCCACCCGTGGATGTTCCACCCCATGCAAGGATGGTCAGGGAGGTGTTGGGGGTGCATCTGAATGGGGCGGTGAGGCTCAATCCTGCCTGCCGCAGGGTGCCGTGGTAATGCACCTGAGAGCTCCCTAAGGAAATATCCAGGCATCCAAAAAGATCCTTCTCACTGCAGCACAGTGTTTAGAGTACGGCTGGGCAGAGTCTGCAGTGCACAAGCAGAAGGGCTCCCCCAGCTCCATCTTTCCTCCCGCTCCCACCACTAAACCACTAAACCACTAAACATTTCTCCTGCTCAGAGAAGCCCTGGTCCCTGCCTCCTAGCAAACAGGCAAGCCGCACGGCCCAAACACTACAGCGCTGGCCCCGCGACGCCCAGTGCTGCTGCACTCCCGAGCGGGCTCCAGGCTGCTTCCCGGCCAGCGCCGGCCGATGCCCGTGACCCCTGCGCGGGTTGTTCCAGATGGATGGCTCCGATTCCCGGGGACCCGTCACTTCCCAGCCCTGCCCGAGCCCCAGCACTTCACTGGCAGCTCTGTCACGAAGAATGTTTCAACTCTCCTCTCCACTCGCAGGAACGGATCTCCCGAGCCCGGATTAGCCCGCCCCACTCCCGGGATGGCTGGCAGCTCCGTCCCCGTCGGATGTCCCGGAGCTCCTGGGAGACTGGAGTTAGGACCCTGCACTCTCCCCGCTGCGGGGCTCGGGGGGACGAGTAGCCCACTCCCCTCTGATGCCACAGGACGGGAGCTTCCGACGGTCGGGGTTCGCCGCTGTTCCCGTGGGAATGGGCGGCAGGATGCTCCCAGCCCGAGGCACTCGCAGCAGCAGGGACGGGGGCTCCGCGGTGGCCGTGTCCTGCATGGGCAGTGCCCGGCAAGGGACGGGAAAGGGTCTCCGGTGGCTGCTGGGCGGGAGAGAATGCGAGTGCCCGGGGGTCCCCGCTCCGTGCCGGCCGAGGGGAGCGGGGCCTGTCCAGGGGAAGGGGCAGCGGTGCTCTTACCTTTCTGCACGCCGGGGCTGAGGGACCCCCACGCCTGGCTCTTCCCGTCTTTGAACAAAGTTTCCCCGACTGGTTCTGGGGGAAAAAGGGGGCGCGGGTGGGGTGGAGGGAGGGCTGGAGCCAGGCGGGACCGCGACCCCCCAGCGCCCACCCTCGGGCAGCGTCCCCGCAGCCCCCGGCCGCTCCCCCTTGCCTGCCCCGCCGCTGCGGCGAAGCCAGGAAACGCGTCCAGGAAAAAGGAAATCCGATTTCCGACCCAGCCGGGGAAGCTTTTAAATAGGAATAGAAGATCCCGTGGGCTGGGGTAGGGAGGAGAAAGGGAGTGAGGGAGAGAGCTGTGGGGCAGGGGGAAGAGGGAGAGGAGGCGGGTGGGTGGCAGGATGGGTGATAGGAGAGGCAGCTGGAAGCAAAGATGTCTGTCGGCATTTGGGGAGTGGACTGCTGTGGAAAGAAGAGATAGATGGATAGAAGGAAGGAAAGAAGGAAGGAAACGTGTGAGTGGATGGAAGGACAGAAGAGACGATGGTGAGTGGGTAGATGGAGGCAAGAAAGTGCGAGAGATCAATGGATGGAAGGGCAGGCAATGGTTAAGATGATGGGAAAACAGGCTGATAGAAGGGACATTGGGTAGATGGNGAAAAAAAGGGTGGATGAAGAGATGGAAGGACAGAGTGAGGGTGGATGGATAAAGGATGGGAAGATGAGTGTGCAGGTGTGGAATGCTGTGAGGGCAGCTGAAAGGAAGAAGGAAAGGATGGTTGTGGTGCCGGAAGGCAGGAAGAGAGAACGGACAGC
>VXBQ01003150.1:256611-277006 GCA_013400175.1 Phainopepla nitens
CCCTCCCTCCCCCCGCTATCGGGCCCGCATCAGACTTTAATCACGGCCGCGGGTTTCTATGGAGAGCGGTTCGGGCCGCTTCCTGCCTCTTCCGCCTCCTTAACTCTTCGCAAACACGGCGCTGACATCCCAGCTGGGAGCGGGCTCGGACACTGCCTGGAGACTGGAGACACTGCCCGGGCCCGGCCTCCCACCAGCGTCTCGTTCCCCGACCCGCCGATGGGCCAGCACCGCCTCGGACCCCAGCATCTCGCTGCAGGGCAGCGGCAGCGGCACTGTCCCCCTGGCGTCTGGCCCTCCGAGCCGCAGTGCCGCTGGCCGTGGGGATCCGTGCCCGTCCCTTCCCCAGCTCCAGCATCATCAGCACAGTCCTGGGGTCTCCCTGGAGTTCACAGAGCCCTGGCGTGGGCCAGGTGAACCCCCACCAGGTTCCTCCACCTCCAGGACAATGGTCATGGGGCTCCTTTGCACTGCCCAGAGTTTTGGGGTGGGTAAGTGCATCTGCAGGAGCTGGTGGCACCAGGTCACACCACAGCTTTTCCACATCCCTGGCTTCTCTGTGCCCTTCTGAACTGTCCCTGCCCCAGGGACAGTTAAGCCTGTGACCATCCCACAGCACCCAGCCCTGTCCCAACCTGTTGCACATTTTTATTAGGATCCACAGAAGCTGGGTAACCCCCAACACCCGCACAAACCAGGATGGCCCCATCTTCATCTGCTTGTCCTGGGCAGCGCTGGGTATATTCTGAAGACAGGGGGACATGTTGTGGAGAAACTTGTAATGGAGAAAGGTGATATCAGCTCCAAAAAGACACATCTGGCCAGGCTTTTCCCTGTCACCCACGGCTCCAGCTGCTATATGCACTTGTGGGTGCTGTCAGAGTCTCTATCCCCCAGGTCAGGAGTGGACCATCCGCAGGATCCCACAGCTTGAGGCAGCCAGGCAGTGTGCCAGCAGCTGTCACCAGCTCTACTCCGTGAGTCCAACACTGCATAGCCAAGCCCACAACTTCTTCTGTAGTGTTTTGTTGATGTCTGGCAAAAGGATTGAGCTCTTATGCTGGATTTAGCTGCCTTTCTGGAAAGTGATCGTTGCAAGATACTGATGGAAATCAGGATACAGCCATGCCAGGCTCACCGTTATTATTTATACTGCAGCCAAAATGTGCCTGCCCTGCATAAGAAGCTGCAGCCCAAGGGGAGCGATGCTCATTTGGGGTGGCACAGCCTGACAGAGCTGATGTCTCCTCTTGGCAGGGGATGTCCAAAGTGTTTAGGAAACAGAGGGTCACACCTCTGCTCCAGGTGCTCCACCTCTGCTGGCCATCTCTATCACAGACAAAGAGAAGATGCTGGCAAGGGGAGACATGAGCAGAGACCATGGTATTCCCATGCAATTCCAGCAATTGGAATTGCAGCAATTCCCCACCAATCCTGTTTGGATGCAACAGACCTTAAAAGGTTTCTCTTCCCCCAGCTTATCCCCCTGAGCTCCCCTGAACCTCTCGGTGGGCTGGCCAGCTCTGTACAGCCCAGCAGCCCCGGCTGCTCCCTGCATCCCTCTCCTCCCCAGCCCCGCAAAGTGCAGCTCTCCCAGCAGTGGCTCCGCAGCCTCCCAGACTTGCTTTCGCTGCCTGAGTCACCGAAACAAACCGCAGGCAACGGAAAACAAGCCCCGGAGACAGCGGGGTGAGGTGGGGGGCGTGCCAGACCCACCAACCCGTCCTCTTCTGGCAGCCTGGGGGGCCACGATGCTCCTGCAGCAAACCTGCATGGTGGAGGGCATGGAGGGGGGGTCTGGGCTGAGGGACATTGCATCAGCCCAGAGTGGGAGGGGGCCAGGGTGCAGTAGGGATCAGGCTGGGAAATAGGCTTAGGGCTTCAGGAGCTGGAGAAGGGGCTGCTTTGGAAGGCACTGGGTATGGAGATGCCTGGGTCCCTGGGAAAGCCAGTGTGTGGGGGGCTTAAAGTGGGATGTGAGAGGACTGAAGTCTCTGAGTGATCTGGGGTCAGAGGTGTGCAGAAGGGCAGAGAGTGTCAGATCCTAAGAGCTGGCAAGCCCTGTGTCCATGTGGAGCTCTGGGGACCTGAGTGATGTGACCCCAGGTTCACGGGGGATCTGGGACATGGGGGAGCTGGGGCAGACCCAGAGGATGAGGAAGGCAGGGTATATGAGAAATCCAGGAAACAGAGCCCCACGTCCATGGGGTAACAAGGGACTGGGCTGTAGGTCTGAGTGGGATCTAGGGGGTGAGGCTTCCGATCTGTGGGGCTCCTGGGGACAGACACGTGGAACGCCCAGCTGGAAGCAGCTGTAGGTCCCTCTGGCTGCAAGAGGCAGTCTGCCCCCCACCCCCCCCTCCAGTGCTCTCCTCCCACCCCAAGTGAAGCAATAAGGACCCCAGACTTTGCAATGACCCCCACAGCCCACTCTTACCCCCCCATCACAGCCCTGTGTGCAGGTGCCCGGGAAAGCTTCACCTGTGAGCCGGCGTTGTGGAGCGGAGCCGAGCTGACGTGGCCCTGGGCTGGCTGCGCCTGGCCAGGTGTTCCGGAATGTGTTTGTGCTGGGGGAGAGGCCGTGAGGCTGTGGTGGGGTGGGGCCAGTGGGGACACGGAGGAGACAGGGGAGGGCTGGGGGGCACCCTGCAGCCATGTGGGGATGCCATGTGGGATACAAAGGCTCTGGGGATTCTGCACAGCAGCGCTGGGGCTGGAGGGGAGAGAGGGCGTGCAGGGATACACTTGTGTGCTCAGTCGTGTGCAGCTCACACACACACCCACCCATGCACATGCTGACACACACACCAGGGCTGGGGTCTGTGCACACTACAGGGTGAGGGGTGTGCACAGACTGACCCCCAACCCCAGCACCCTTCTGGGACACTCCCTGTCTCAGGACCAAGTATGCTTTTAGCAGGGTGGGCATCAGGGAGCCCAGGCACCTAAGGCACTCAGAACTGTTCCAGGACATGTGTCCATGCCCTGGGTGTGGGGAGTGCCTCGGGACCAAAAGCCTGTGCCCCAGGAGGGCTTTGGAGTGCCAGAGCAGGATAGAAGACAAGAAGGAGGAGAGGAGGAAGAAGTGATGTCCTGGGTGAAGGGAACACCTCTGGATGGGTAGTCTGCACCCCAGAAGGGTTCAGGGTGCTGGAGCCAGATGGAAGAGGAGGAGGAGGCTGGGAAAGGGTGCTGGAGGAGGAGGAAGCTGGGTGGAGCTCCTGGTGTCCCGGAGCCGGATACTGGCACGGATATGCTGGCGTGGCAAGGCTGGGGGAGGACACTCACACACCTGCGAGCACAAAGCCAAGCCCCCTACCACCTGTGGAACACTAGGCTCAGACCTCCTTCCCCTGACCCCTGCACAACCCACCTCCCACCCAGCCCCTCTGTGCCAGTGCTCCCGATCCAGACACAACTGTGGCTGCCCCATTTGTTGTCAGTGTGCTGTCCTGCCCCAGATGATCCCTATGCTCTTGTTCCTTCCCCGGCCCGCAGGAGGCAGGGACCTCCTTCTCTCTTCCAGAGGGATGCAGAGGACGGGGACCTTGAGCTCACAGACCCTGTAGTAAGCAATTTCCCTGGCACTCATCCTGGGAGGAGAACCCAGGGCACAACCCTGCTGGATGCCTCTTCCCAGAGCACAGCCCTTTTGGATGCCCCCTTCTATCTCCAGCCCTTTCTTTGCCCACTAAGTTCCCATTTTCCCAGCCACAGAGGCACAACAGTGGAACAAGAAGTGTTCTACTGCTGTTGTCACACATGGACAAGAAGTGGGGTGCAGAGAGCTCAGCCCAGGTTGGAGTGGGCCATGAGCCCAAAACCGCCTGGAGAAGGAGAAACCTCCCCTTCCACCCCACAGAGGATCTTCCCAGCATGGCAGCCCCCTGAGGAGCAGAGCAGAGGCAGGAGCACTCTTTTTTTGACAAATGCCTTTATTTGCTACCGGATAGAGGTCTATTGCACAGCAGCCTGGAGGCTGCAGGGCACACAGCCCTGCCCCTGTTCAGTGCTGGACGCGGCGGATGGATTGGATCTGGTTGGTGTGGGCCTGGCTGCTGTATTCATTGTACTTCTTGAACTCGCCGTTCTGTCTGTCCCGCTCCAGCACGTACTGGTAGCCCCTGTATCCTGGGTACTGGTATGCCACCCACCTGCAGGCAGACCCTTGGCTCAGAGCCCCAAGCCAAATCATCCCATCCCATCCCATCCCATCCCATCCCATCCCATCCCATCCCATCCCATCCCATCCCATCCCATCCCTCTGCTTGCCCTGGGAGGAGAGGGACAGAAAATACCCAATGGCTTGTATTTTCAAGGAAAAGGTAGCAGGAAGGCATCCCTTTTTTGAAGGGGTCCCCCTTCCACATCCTGGGATTTATGCAGGAGGGAGGTGCTTGCTGAACCTCTGCTCTTGGCACCCCCCAGTCCCTGACCCACTGTCTGCACTCACGCTCCGGCGTTCACTTTGATGGATGCCACCTCCTTGTTGCCCCAGCCCATGGCCTGCAGTGAGGGATAGTCGTCACTCAGCTCAAACTTGTGACCCTGGAAGTTCTCAGCCTCGTAGAGGATGACTTTGCTGTCATTGTGGTTCTGCAGAGAGAGAGAGAGCTGGCGGTCAGCAGGAATGTGTTGGCTTGCCCAGGGATAGGGGATGTGGCATCAATGTGACACACACCAAGGCACTTTGAGAGGTCTGGGATCGTGACCAGCTTTGGTGCAATGCATGGGGATGTCCTTCAGCCTGGCATTCCCTCTCTGGGACACCCCAGAACTGCCCTGATGATGCTGCTCTCATGTCCCTGTGGTCCCAATGCACAGCTGTCAGTGAGAGTTAGTGGCCATAACCTCTGGACCCACACAGACTGCTGCCCTCAGCATCGTCACGCTCCCCAAGGTTGGAGGATGGTACGGGGCAAGGCAGGGTGCTGAGAGAGGTCCCCTCAGCTCTGTGGGGCCTTTCTGGGTGCTGGACACAGAGGGGTTAACGGCTGGGACACTGAGTGATGCAGCACTGTCCCCCGCACCCAGCCCCCACATGCATCTATCTGCACGGAGGAGCAGTCCTGCCAGTAAGGAGCGATCTTATCGTATCCCCTTTATTAAAGCCCGAACATATCTGCCTGGTGATTATTAAAAGTTGGGGGGGGACCCCCCGCTCGGAGGCACAGACGTGCCGCTGCTGCGAGCACCAGTGTCTCTGCAGATGGAGCGATAGAGCCGTGTCTGCCTGTGCACGCCTCAGGTACCCTGGCTGGGAGGGGATGGAGCCGGCACCCCCAGCACCCCTGCGCCCCCGCCAGCCCCTCTCTGTTCATCCCATCCCCAGGAATCGGGGATGGGGGACAAGGCCTTGGGACCCCTGTCTGGGAGGTGGCTCTACAAAGCACAAAGCAGAAGGAGCTGGAATTGTGGTTCAGGCTAAATTTTAGACCTAAAAAGCATCCCAGGATCTTGGCAGGGAGGTGGGAGCTGGTGGGTGCAGCTATTCCTCCACTTCACACGTACCTCTGTGTACACCTCACCCCTCCATCCCGTGCCCCATGTAAGTCATCCTCCAGTCTGTCCCTCATCACCTCCACACTGGGCTGCCTGGAGGAGGCTCTGCCTGCCCTGAGCCCTCCCTCTCTGGTGTCCCAGTAACTCACTGCGCATTTGACAGGCCGGAAGGAGAGGAGGTGCTCGGTCCGGTAGCCACTGTTCCCACTCCAGGCCTCCCATCGGGGATAGTCACCCTTCTCCAGGATAAACTGCTGTCCCTGGTACTCAGGGTACTCGAAGCCTACCCAGCTGGAGGGAAGAGGAGGAAAACCCTCAGGGATGTGTGACACAGTCCCCAGGATCAGTCAGAAGTCAGCTTTTCCTCCCTGGGCACGGGACAGAGACATCCTGGCAGGTTATGGGTTTGTCATAGATTTTGGGGTCC
Source organism: Phainopepla nitens (assembly GCA_013400175.1). NCBI lineage: Eukaryota > Metazoa > Chordata > Aves > Passeriformes > Bombycillidae > Phainopepla > Phainopepla nitens. Next base: position 262,541 of record VXBQ01003150.1, read on the forward strand.
TTGCTAGCAGCAAATGCCCGTTTTGAAAGTGGGACCCCCTCTCCCCAGAGCCACATCATTGCCTCCAACCTGCGCCTTGGCTTGGTAAGGTCTCCCTCATTAGCAGAGGGGAAAACACAAGGAGCACAAGCAGGGAGTTTGCATGATGAGGCTGTGTCGTAGCTGAGGAAGAACTTGGGTGTTCTGGCTCCCCAGCAGTCCCCTGGGAGTGGGTTTGCTGGAGTGGGGTGTGCCAAGGGGCCGCGGGGCTGGCGGGGCACTTACGGGCCAGACTCCACCTTGATGGAGCGGATCTTGCGGAAGCCGCGCTCCATGATGCTGGGGCACTCCATGAGGAATTCGCAGCGCTTGCCCTGGAAGTTCTCCTCCTCCCACACTGTGATCTTGTACTGCCCCAGGGTGTCCATGGCTTCACTGCTGGTCATACGGGTCTCTCGGCTGCTGGCAGAGCCCCACGAATCAGCCCAGGGCAGGTGCCCACCATCAGCCCCCAGCCACCCTGCTGCCTGCCGCCGAGCCCGGGATGCCGGTGGTGCTGCCCTCGCACATCCCGTGCCACTGGCCCCTTGCCCTCCCAGGCTGGCATGGGGACATTTCCCATTCCCTTTCCTTCGGTGCTGGGGGATCTCCGTCCGGTGAACCCCAAGCTGCAGGGGGAATTTGCAATGCCCATCTCTCTGTGTGATGTACCCAGGACTGCCTCAGTTTTTCTTCTCCCAAGCTCCCTGCGATGGCTCCAGGAGTTGTCTGGGAGCGGTGGCACTGTACCCTCTGCTGGGAGGCGGCGGTGACCCCAGCTCAGACGCGGGTGCAAGTGTAGCACCCCGGCTACTTCCATCCCTCCTGCCAGGGTCCCTCCTGCCCGCACGGGGCACCCCGCCACTTGCCCTTCCCCGGGGTGAGCGTTGGGTGTGGGCTTGGTGTGGGGGTGAAGGGAGCGGGGTAGCGCCTGTGCGGTGGGCTCCTGGGGGCTCACAGCCTGGTACTTACTTGGTCGGAGGGCAGGGCACAGAGGCGAAGGTGGCGGTGCCGGCGCCGGCTTTTCCCCTCGCCCTTTATAGGCGGGCGCTGAAGTGCCGATGGTGCAGGCGGTCAGGGCGCTGTGTCAGCAGGCAGGGGATGGGGGGGACGGGCTGCTCACCCACCCCAGACTCTGGCTGTCCATTCCACTTAGGCAGTGTGGCGAGAGCGGCCCCCCCGCGCTCGGCGAGGCTGACAATGAAAGTGCTGGGCTATGTTTGCGCAGGGGCTCAGGGCACAATGGGCAAAGGGCCTGACGCGCCGCTTTCCTTTCTGCCCCCGGACAATGTCCCCGCTTGGCCCAGGGATTAGGGACCCAGCCTTTCCCAGGGCACCCGCAGCCTTTGCCAGGGTTGAGGCTTGTGGGAAGGAGGTGCCAGGGTGAAGTGGGGATTTACCATCTGGGAGCTGAGGGGCACTGATAACCTCACGCTGGAACGCAGAATTTACCTGGGGCTGCTTCTGCCCCTCCAAGCGGGACTCTGCCACCATGGTTTCCTTTTCCAGCCAGGCCCTGCAGGGGTTCCTGTGCTGGCTGCAGACTGGGCACTAAAGGACCCCAGCTTGTAATGCCCTGAGCATTTCCCCTGGCTTGACAAAGAGCTCCCTGTGCTCCCACTCACCTCCCACTCGGGCAAGGGACATTATGCACAGCAGGAGGGGACCAGCTTTGGGACAGAGCTGTGTCCTTCACCTGGGCAGGAGGACCAGCCCTGCCTGGAACTGCACCGTGCAGTGCAGCTATCCCCAGTGTCTCCTACCAGGACCTGGGATAGACGAGGCCAACACAGGCTGGAAAGGAGGAAGAGTGCCCTGTTGAGCTGTGAAATCCTGGGTGTCTAAGCAGCTGTGTTTCTTGCAGCATCCCTGTGTAGTCTGTGGTGAGGCCGGGCATTCCCCACCTTCAGCTGGGCAGGTGCCCCGCTGGCCACTGGGCAAGGGCTGGAATATACCACCTCAAACCTTCCCAGGAAAACTCCAGCCCTTCTGGGGTTCCTGGGCATGGGGTCAACATCACAAGACACCTGGACATTGCTGGTTATGGAGAATGCAGTGTGGGCAGCTAGGGGTGGTGTTAGTAGGACTGGCATCAACAAGAGCTGGGGAATGAGGGGTAACAGCAAGGACGGGCTAGGGGCAGGACTCGGGGGTCCTTTTCCTGTCCTCCCCACTGCTCGACGGCTCCGAGGCTCGGTGCGAGTCCGCGCCGATGCCTGCGGGTCCCAGCAGAGGGTGCAGCTTGGCAGCGGTTGGAGCAGGCTCCAGCTCGGGGACATCAGTGGCCCTTGGCCGGGGACAGGCGCTGCGGAGGCAGCCCTCATCTTACGTTGCCTAAAGTGCTCCTAGCAGGGAGGGGGAGACCCTCTTGGAGCTGTCTGGGGAAGCAGAAGGTGGAGGGAAGGATGGGGATGCTCCCTGGAGAAGTAAGAGCACCCCGGTGCAGCCTGGTGGCCTGGGGACGTCTCTCAAAACGCTGGGAGACAGGACCGGGCAGCGTTCAGGGAAGCCATCACCTTGGAAAAGATGAGGCAAGATGCAGAGCTAGCCCACTGCAGGGTCCCCCCAGGGTGCTGCCACCCCTCGCCTGGGCTGTGTGAACAGAGCTGTGGGGCACTGGTTAGTTCAGGGTGCTTGAGGCATGAGGGCAGCTGGGGACGCTGAGGTGCAGGGCACTGTGGGGTGCATTACAGAGCCCCAGTACATGGGGCACCACAGAATACGTAAGATGCTGCAAGCTGTTATAGGATGTGCATGTGGAGTGTGTGGGGCACCCTAAGGTGTGTGACAGGATCTATGGGGCACTGGTGGTGTGCCATGAGGAGCATGCAAGCCATTCAGTCATCTCCAAGTAACATTTTGGATAAAAGCACTGGAAGGCGAATGGTACAGAGTAGAAACCCAGAGGCAGACTGTGCTCCTCCCTCGTTCCTCAGCGCATCATATTCACTGGGATGTGCCTCACCTCCTGCTTGGTACATTCAGGGCAGCCACATGGGAGCCAGAGCCACATCAGGGCACCGTGGATCAGCAGGGTCACTCACGAGGAGCCCTTCCCTACTGCGTGCCAGAATGCTGAAGCAGCTTGTCCTCCCTGGGCCATCTCCAGGTGGCTCTGTCACCAGCCAGCATTCCCCTGGCTAGGTGACCTGCAAGCCCCCAGCCACACCTGCCCGGCTGGGGACAGGGGCAGAGGGAGGCAGGTGCGGGGGGCAGGCAGTGACTGCCCGAGGGCAGCTGCTAATACTGGCTGTGGGAGCTGGTTAGCACTCACCCAGGGCCTCCTGCATAGGCTAATTTAATAAGGGCCCCTCGTAGCTCCCGGCTCAGCTTGTTCCCTGCACTAGCAAAACAGATCGTGTTTCTCAGTGCCACTGGGCACAGCGCGGCAGCAGGTAGCCCAGGGGCACGGTAGGAGCACAAGGCCACCCCAGTGCTCCATGCCAAGCCCAGACCATGCCAGCCATGGGGCTGTAGGTTGTACCCTGTGCCTTGTGCAGGCACTGGTCCCAGGACAGTGCACCGCTGGGGGAGCCGAGCTGGCTGAAAGGCAGCCACAAGAGAGGTGAGGCAGGTGCTGCCCAGGAATCCTAATGCTGATGCCATGTCTGTGGCAATACACAATTGTACCCATTGATGTTAGGAATATCTGGGCTAGCTGACCAAGGCAGCATGGCTGTGTGTGGTCCACCTGGCTGACACCAGGGGCTGAGCCCGGGTCACACCCTGCCAGGACCCCTAGCTGCTTTCTCCTTCTCCCCAGCCCTGCTGAGGGCTGGACCACCACTCCAGGGGGCTGGAGGTCTGGGGGGCTGGGCTGAACAGGAGCAGATGGAGCTGGTGCCTGCCCCTGTTTGTTTTTCTCCCAGTTGCCTGGTGCTCTGTTTGTTCTGGGGATGGCTTCCTGCTGTCAGGGCCAAAACAGGTGGCTTTTATTTGCAGGGTCTGGCTGATTAGATCAGAGGTGGTGTGTCATTGCCCCCACACAGCCCCACTGCTCCCTTTTTCCTCCCCTTTCTCCCCCAGCCTCATTTCTCCCAGTCTCCCCAGTCACCTGTGCCTTAGGGCTGCTCTGAACATGGCCGCACCAGGATTGGTTAATCCCAGCCAAACCCCCCACTTCCACTTGCTGGATCCCTGGATCCCAGAGCCAAGAGGGTTGCTGGGATCCCCAGCGCCACTTGTCCCCTCCAGAAGCTTTGCTGGCCGCATGAGCTGTATGTGTACAGGCACACACCTGTCACAGAAGCCTCCTCACGCAGGCGCTGCCTTGCACAGGGAGCCCTGGCACATGCCAGCTGCCCCCCACGCACACGTGTCCCCTGTGCACCCTGCCGTCCCCTCCCTGCAGCCAGAAGCTCCTGGGACCGCAAGGAGCCCGGCAGATGTTGCTGGGATTAGCTCCCACGCAGGCGTACACGCACACCGTGGGCTGCCAGCTGTTCCATGCCTGGAGAGCTCCCAGGCACTCGGATTCCCCCAAGGCTGGGCTTGCTGCACACTAGATGCAGCTCCTGCTGCCCCCAGGGCAGCATGCGTGCCGAGGGTGAGTGGGAGAGGAGCCCACTGGGGACCAGGATGTTCACTGGTCTCAGGGTGCTGTCACCAACAGCTCGGGAAGGGCAGGGAGGGATGCAGTGGAGGTCACAGCAAGTGGGACATAATGCAAGGGGTACCCACACATTCTCATTCACAGCTGGGTCTTGCAAACAGCTGGCTGAGATGGTTCTCCATGCAGCAGCCCTCACCCCAGCCTCAGATTTCCACAAGCACCTCAGCCAGCCACCAGTAACCCCACTGGAACCTGCTCTCCAGACCTGCCCACCAGCTGCCCCCATTGTCACCGTGGCCACCCCAGGCACGCTGTGGAACTACGGCTGCCCACTCTGCCCTGTGGCACCCACAGCTCTGCAGACAAGGATACTCCCAGGGACACAGGCTCACCCTGCACCAGCCATTCACCATCTGACTCTGGCTGCCCCCCGCATGGGGGTGTGCTCAGTCCCCAGCTCTGCCAGCCTTGCTCAGTCCCCACGAACTGACAGGAGAGCTGTGCTCACCTGCCTGCTCCCCACTGTTCCCATGGGGATTAATCCCACCTGAAGGTCAGGGAGGCTCCACCAGCTGCTTACCTCCTGCCTGTGGATTACAGCCTGGGTGTGAGCAGGTGGCAAAAGCTGCCTCCTCAGGTCGGCCCAGCCCTGGTAGGGAACTGACAGAAGCACAAAACCAAGCCAGACTGCTCCAAAAGGGAACCCAGGGTGGCATGTCCCTTTGAGCCTGAGGTGTACCCTCTGTCACACCCTACCCAGTTGGGGATGCCAGGCATTGGGACAGAGGAGTCAGTATCTGGTCCTCTGGTCCAGGTCCTGACCTGAAAGGGAGCCCGCTGGTGCCAGCCACTGTGACCTCCTGCTTGTTACCACAGGTGACCTCAGCCTGGCACCTCCAGGGCACTCCATAGCTTCAGTGTCCTGGAGAAGCTTGCTGGTCCTCACAGAGTCCCCAGTGCAGACCAGTCCCAGGGGTGTGGTGATAGAGACAGGGGAGCATGTCCCAACCCACACCCAGCCTGGCCTGGATGCAGCTGCTGACACATCTCCTTCAGTACATTGGATCATACGTGGAGGGATACCACAGGGGGAGTTCAGCTTCCCAGATGCCAGCTTTACCTAGAGCAACTAGGGTGTTGTCGTGGAGGTGCAGAGAGCAAGATTAAGGCTGGCAGCCCCTGGCAGCCTCAGAGCCAGGGGATACCAGCTCAGCTGGCACCTGGCCAAGGTCCCACTCCACCCCAGTGCTCCTCCACTGCCCTGTTGGCCACATCTGTGGTGGCAGGCATCCCAGGCCTGGGTGATGCTCATGCAGGAGGCAGATGGAAAGGTTGGCAGTGGCGGGTCCCCTCCTCCAGCAGCTCTGAGGATCAGCACCGGCGGGGGCTGAGCCAGGCGCTGCCACAAGAACAGAACATCCTGCCTCAGGGCTCACAAAGCCGGCAATAGCTGGGCCAGAAACAGCAGCCCTGGCAACCTGCTCAGTGTCCATCCCCTGGGCAGGCTGCCCACGCACTTCCCAGAGCCACCGGCTGGGAAGAGAGGAGCCCCATTGCTCACCCTTCCCTGGAGGCCTCGTGGGAGGGTGGGGCTGATATGCTCCAAGATGCAGGACTTGTATAAGCTCTGAGTTTTTCCCCTCAGAATCCTGATTCCTTCATCAGGGCTCTCCCTCATCCCTTTCTCTCATGGGGGTTCAAAGACTTTTTTTTCATTGTAAAACATGTGCCTTCACCCCAGTGGTCTGTGGGTGCAGGGGAGAGGATGCCAGGCTGTACCTATGCTGTCCCTGATACTCCCCATGGCCAGGAACAGGTTGGAGTGTGCAGAAGTGTCTGTAGTTTCATCACAGCAGAATGCAGATCCAGGCCTTGGACCCACTCTCCCCTCCACCCTGCCTGACAGAGGGTGATAACCTTGTCCCAGAGCCCAGGCAGACTGAAGACTGCCTCCTCTTATTGTCTTCAGCTGGGGGTGATGTGTGGGATAGACTCATTGACTGGTGACACCATCTGAAGCTACAGCCTGGCAAAGGGGGAGCAGGACTGCAGCACAGAGTGAGGACAGTCCCTATGCTCCCTGCCCCAGGTCTGGCCATGCCAGGAGCAGGTTGGAGCAGCACCCTGGCCTCCAGCATTAGCTCATCCCCCAGCAAGACAAGCAGCCTGGCTCCTTGTGCAAACTGTCTGGGTACCACAGTGGTGCTGGGACACACTGATTTTCAGGGGAAGGGAGCTCCTGCTCTACCTGGGCACCTCCTTCAGACACAGCAGAGATGTGCCAGACAGGCTGAGTGGGGTCAGTTGAGGTCTAGGGATGCTCACACCACCATGGTTCTCAGCCCCTGAGGTGCCCACACAGCCCGGTGGGCTGGTCCCCTCCAGGGCTGCCTCTCCCACATCCTGAAGTAAGGCAGTGCCTGCCCCAGGATGGCACACCCCATCCGGGCTGGGCAGGACATGAGCAGCCCAGAGGCTGCCAGCCACAGTGCACACCTCTGCTCACACCCACACCTTCACCCGACGCACACACACCAGGAAACAGCAGCAAGCACAGCGGGGGCATGGCCAGCGCCACCCGTTCAGCTCAGCAGGAGAACACACACACACAGGACACACAGGACAGGGATGGACCAGCTCTGCTGTGCCTGCCAGGGAGGGCACACACATTGAAACACCTATGCAAATACCCATGGACATTCACACCTGTGTGAAACTACACCTATGTGCAAATCCAAACCTGGGCACTGGTGTCTCCCAGTGCTCCTCCTGCACCCTGCCCTCTCCATGCAAATCCTCCTGGAGCAGAACTGTGCCACGGAAATCCCCAGCCCGGGTCCCAAGGTCCCCAAAGCCGTGCCAATGGCCATGCAGAGCCTGGGGTTTGGGGAACAGCACACCCAGCACAGAGTGCAATACCCCACTGTGCCTCATCCCATGCCAGCCTGGCACAGCCCTTGCTACCAGCACTGGCTCTCACATGCAGAAGTGGGTGTTTAACGCCTCTGGCTTTGCCTGTTGGGAGGAGAAGCTCACCCTCGGGTGCTAAAACCGCCAGAGAGTCATTCCCCAGGTAGCACAGCCCTCAGGGCAATGTGGCTTCCCGGGGCCATCCCACCTTTGAACGGTTTCACCGCTTCCCTGTGCCGCTGGGCTGGCAAGGCTGGGGCAGTGAGAGCAGGCTGGGAAGGGGGCAGGCAGACAATTAAGCCAGGACATAAGACAGCCCAGAGGGGCTGGAGCAACCAAGTGAAAGCAGAGGTGGCATGGCCACATTTCCACAGCCTTGCTCTGCCAGATACCATCTCCACCAGCCTCTGCCCCCACAGGGACACACGTGCAGCGACTGGAGCACATGGACAGCAGGATCTGGCTTTGCTCAGAGTTATTAATCATGTTCTGTTTGATCCCAGCCTAAACAGAGCAGCTCTAGAGGGTTGTGCATATCGGGGGATGTGTTGTGCTTTCTCAGCTTTTCAACTTTGCCAGGACTGGTAGCAGGAGACACAGACTGGTGACACAGCCCCAAGGGGCCCATGACCACAGTGATGAACAATCACTACACTGTCTGGGGGCTGTTCCCAGGCTCCAGAGGGATGCAGGGAGCATGGCAGCCCTGGAGATGCTCTTTGATTTTGGCCCCTACCTACACCACCTGTTGGAAACTTCCCAAAGCATCTGCCCAAAGATGAAGCCTAGGAGGTGCCTCATCTCTGCTCCTTGCAGGGGCACCTCAAGGAGGGAACAGGATTCTCCTGCTCAGTCTCCTTCGGGACCAGGGCTGCTGAGCTTTGTCCAGTGCATAGCTGCATGGGGGGTGAGGGAATGCAGCAGGAATCATCCTGTCCCTTAGCACACTCCTGAGCTCCTTCACCTCCAAGCTCTCCTCCATCCACACTGGGAGGATGGGCTGAACCTTTTTGGCATTTGCAGAGAGGCTGTAGATGGGCTCAGGATCCACCTATAAACTCAGAGCATCCCTGAGCAGGGCAGGACCAGAACTGGATCCTGTGCTACAGAAGTGCCTGTGCCTGAGGGCAGGGCAGAAGCAGCTCAGGGCTGGCACAGAAATCGCAGGCAGAGCCAGGCATAGACAGTAGGAAGGTGAGGAATCGTTCCATTCCCAAACAATATTCTGAGGTGGGAGGACAGCAGGTTCCCTGTTGTCCCATCTCCCTGTTCTCTGTGACTCCCTGCAGCCTCCATGGTGCTAGGAGCAGCCTCAGGCTCTGAATGTCTGCTCTAGCTGCTGGGGGAGAGGGATGGGACAGGACATGGAATGGGACAGGAGTCTGGGTCAAGCACTTGTGCTTGGAGAGCAGGGCAGGCAGTGAGCAGGGCTGTCCTGGAAGAGACCTACCAGCTTGCCAGCACCACCCCTCATACCCTTCCACAGCAAGCATAGGCAGAGGGATCGCCACTAGCAGGAGCTGGCGCCTGGCCGACAGGCTTAGGGTGTACAACATGAAATACCTGCCCTGGACAGTCAGACAGTCCCTGGAAGGGCTGGGAAGCACAGGTCCTGGGAGTGAATCAAGGCAGAGGGGTGTGAGAAAGGATGTGACACCCCTCATCCTCTGCCCTGCTCCTAGCAGCCTGCTCTAGCTCCCTCCCCACCATTTCACTGTCAGCAGTTAAAGCTCCCTCAGTGCCAGCAGACCATTGAGACCTACCTGGGTGCTTGGCAGAGCCTGCCAAACTCCACCCTGGGCCAGCACCGTGCCAGGGCTCTCTGTGCCTGCCATGGCTCTGCAGTGCTGCCAGGGCCAGGCTGCCCTTCCCCAGCAGGCTGCTACCAGCAGCAATCAGCCACGCAGGCAGGATGCGTGTGCCTAGTGTGTTACATGGGCACACGGACACGGGTCCTGCACGCCACAGCCTGCAAAGCTGAGTGCCAGAAATGCCATGTGTACCACTGCCACCTGGGTCCCAAGTCCCACAGTGCCATGTGGAAGTCCCATGGGGTTCATGCATGCTGTGTGTGGATTGCTTCATCTGTGTGCACTGGCTGTTCACTGCTGCGTGTGTTTGGGTGAGATTGCGTGTTGTGCGTGTCCCTCGTGCACTTTGCTCCGCACACAGACTGGAGGTTCATCCTGGCACGCAGGACTTGCAAGCAGGCGTGTGCTCCCTCCGCGGGCTGCCGGGGCACGGCTGCGCTGCAGCCGAGGGCGGTGGTGCCGGGTGTGAGCGCCAGCCGTGCGCTTGCAGATGGGCTGGACCTGCCTAACGCGAGCCGAACGAACAAAACGTTCAGGTCAGGTATTGCACGTGGGGCTCGACGCCAGGCAAGTGCAGAGATGCTCCAGCTTGGGAGAGTGTGGGCTGGAAGGGTGCTCTGCCTTGGGCTGTCAGCAGCCCCTTCCCCACCCTTCCTCCGGAGCTGGGTCCTTCCAGGCTGGGAGATGGTGTCCTTGCTCCAAACCAGCTCCTTCGGGAGTAAAGTCCAGAAAGTGGACGCTTGACACCTGCTGCCTGGGAAAGCCAAACAGAGCAGGAGCGGGTTAAACTGGCATGGCAGGGTGCAGAACAGGGAAGAAGGGAAGGAAGGAAGGAATGAAGGAAGGAAGAAAGGAAGAATGTAAATGGAGGAGGGAAGAGGAACAGAAGGGATTGGAAAATACCTGTGAGAGAGGAAAGTTAAGGAGAGGGGACAGGCTGGATGGTATCCCCTGAGCCCATCCCCTTCCTTCCCGGGAGTTCGGGTGTGTGACCAAACTCCCAGTACGTGTCCCGGGAAAACTCCTAGGATGTTCTCCATGCCCAGTTCCCCGTTCCCAGCCAGGCAGGCAGGATCCTGGCCAAGTGTGCTGGGCTATAGCAGCTCACCTGGCTCCGGTGACACGCTGGCAGCTGTCAGGTGAGTGGCTTCGCCTTCCCCCGCTGGCTCACGAGCAGAAAATGAGGGTGACGCTGGCTGGATGGGGCTTTTATAGTCCTGATAAAAATAGCGCTGGCTGGCCGGTGATCAGGGGGCCGGAGAGATGTGACTGAGCAGAGACAGGCGAGAGGGCTGGGCTGGTGGCGGCGAGCCTTCTCCCCAGCACACCTGTCACAGCTCTGTGTTTGCTCAGAGCAAATATTGACCCAGGGAAGGCAGGCTGGGCAAGGGAGGCGATTAGCCCACCTAGATTAGAGGCAGAGCAGGTCTCTATGCAAACTCTCCAGGGCTGCCTTTGTTAATGGGAGCCTGATGGGCTGATAGGAGCCAGGAGCCTGGGTGCTGGGATGGTGGGGAGGAGGAGGTGGGGGGGAGAGGAGGAGACATTCATTAACCTGCACTGGAACAACACCAGCTGTCACTTTTCCACCCACCTGCCTGGCTCACTTTGCAGCAGAGATGAGAGGAGAGCAGGGGGCCAGGGGAAGCAGCTGTGAGGATATCCTACCTGGGCAGCTCTAGGATGGCAGTGGCTTTCTTGCAGTGTTTTCGCTGCTGAAAGGTCAAAGAGTTGTGAAGTCTCAGAGCAGAAAAGCAAATCTAGTGCCTGCCCCAAGGAGTCTGAGTGCCAATGATAGAAAATCTTCCTTGTTCTCACCCCAATCCCCCCACTCATGCTGAAAATCCCCATGGCGCACGAGGACAACGCTCACACTTCATTTAGGGCAGTCCACAGATTTCTGAGCTAGGCAGCATAGCAGAGCTCAACAAAACTTCAGGAGCACTCTCTTTGGGAGTGTTCCCCGCATGGCCACACAGGCCAGGAGCCAGCTGTCCTAACACAGCAGCAAGAACAGGATGTGTTTCACTCCACGTGCACATGCTTCCCTGTGGGTCACTGTATCCCAGAGTCACAGCACTCCTGTGTCCCAACTGTGTCACTGCCCAGCAGGGTAACCAGTGCAGACACCCCTGTGCTGGATCTGGGAGCAGTGTGCAGAGCTCACAGAATCCAGGAGAAGTTTAGACACACTCCTACAGTGCCCAGCCACACTGCTCAGCCCTGACAGCCCTCTGCTGATCTCAGCCAGAGTCAGCAGGAGCTGGGCTCTCTCTCCTTACTCTGGCACCCACAGCTCCTTGGATAGCAGAGCATGAAGTGCAGCAGCAGTGGCAGAAGCTCCTTTGTGCAAGTGCAGTGGCCTGTTTGTTTGTGTAGATGGGTGTGCTTGTGGGTGGGGAAGGGGGGTAACACTGCTTTAACCCCCACAGTGTACACCTGCAGGAATCCTGGTCCTGGGTGTGCTTTAGAAACCATCACCATTGCTCCCTCCAGAGCTGGAGTGTACTTGCAGGTTGCAGTAAATGGATTCCCAAACGCAGGAGGATAGTGGCAGATCCTTAGCAGCCACTGCCACTCAGTTCTTCTTTCTTGGAGACTTGACCTTCTCACACAGGATTTTGAAAGGCAGGTTCCATCCCTCCTGCCTGCTGCTGCCTCTGCAGGCTGGGGTCCCCTAGGCATGGCACTGGGAAGAGCTGGCGTGATGCCAGCCTGCTGCCCTTGCTCATCCTGGTTCTTTTTCAGTAGCTTTGGCAGCAAAGGAAATGCATTCCCACCAATACTCTGGGTTGTGGTGCAGTGAAGAAGTATGATGTTCCCCCTCCTTTTGATGCTATACAGGCTGTAATGCTTGAACTTACACATTTTTCCTTTCCTAGTATAGAAAATGTGTTGCCCCGGCACGCAGCTGGAGCTGCAGCTCCTGGCATAGGCTGATTGGCTGCCCCCTCTCTTTCTGGAGAAGCAAAAAACCCCAAAAACCACAGGTGCTGCTGCAGTGCCAGCAGACACTTCCAAGCCTATATGCTGTGTTAGAAATTCTCTTTCACCCTAGCCTCTCTCCTGCAAGGGCAGGGCCCCACCATTCACCAAATAGCAGCAAATACTGTCCTTGCAGGGCTGCTTTACAGAAAACAGGAGGAAAGCAGATCCCTTGAGCTTGTAGAGTGCCCTGCACTGCACTTTCACTTTGGGGAATGTCCTCTGCTTGTTCTGGCATTTGTGGGGCAGGCAGGCGCGCAGCACCAGGACCAGGCTCTTAGCAGGCCTGGCCTTGGAAAGGCAGCCTCAGCCTCCTCTTGCAGCAGCCAAGGGCTTATGCTGCTTCACTGTCCCATGAGGACTGACTAGTTCACATCAGAGCACCTCTTGAGTTCATCAGGAGCCAGCGTGACCCGGCCTGAGTATGGGCCTCACTCCCAAACACCAGAGTGACAGAGCTGAGGAGCAAAGCCCAGTATCTCGGGACGGGAGGCCAGGGGTGAAGGATCTGTCCAGCTCTGCCAAGGGTTTTGAACGGATCACCCTCACGCTTTTGCTCTTCAGACTCTGCAAGATGGTCAGGGCAGGATTTTTCCAGGTTCCTACCTCATACACTGTACAGAGGGAGAAGGGGCTGATTCCAACCAGGGAATGGTTGATTCCTTGTCCCTTAACACTGCTGCCTTCCCCACACTGACACACAGACCCGCCAAATGGGGCTTTGCAGGAGATTCAGGCTTCCCAGCTGCAATGGGACAGCAAAGCCGCATAGACACCCTGTCGGGGAAGCCCAAGAGCAGCTTTGTTCCCTTCCCTTTATCTCCCACACAATGGCACGATTCAGCAGGTGTTAAATGTTTTAATGGGATTCAGAATAGCTTCTGTTGCCCACCTGCCCCAAAGCCATTTCACCCCTCCCTGGGAGCCAGGAGTAACAACCAAGAAGAAAGAGCCTGTTGTGTGTTGCATTAACTGCCTGATGACTGAGTGCTCCCGATAATTCGCACAAAGAGAGGGGGAGTCCCATTAGTTTGCCAAGCTCATGCTCATGCTCAGCCATTGGCGTGTTGGCCATATACCTGCCAGGAGCCTGGCCTGGCTACCAACCCCGGTCCCGTGAGAACATCACCCATTTCACCACCCAAACACCAGCGGGAAGAAGCAGAACCTGTACCTACAATATTTCTGTTGGAGAGATATGCCTTAGAAATGTAGCTGTAGGTTGGGCAGGAGCCAAATCCAGCCCTGGGAGACAGTACAACAAGCTCAAACTTCCTCCTGCCTGAGACAGGCAAATGTCATCAGCAGAAACAGGACTTCTACCCTTTTTTGGGAGCTGAGCTGGGCTGTGAGTCTGGGCCTAATCTAGTCTCACAAGGTCATTGCCTTTGGCAGTGGGTACCAACAAAACCTCTTGCTAAGGGAAAGTCCCTCCCTGCCAGCTCTGCACATCTCTGCCCTCCCCTCACCTCACTATTGCCCCAAAGATCCAAGTGAGAGAGAAGCCCCCGGGTGAGAACATCCACACTTGTAGGCTCCACACTCTGCAGAGCTCACTCCCAGCACTATCTGGGAGTGCTACTGTCTCTCTGCTAACAGGACACTGATGTGGCTCAGCCACACATTAAAGTGTTTTCCAAAACTAGGGTCAGGGTCTAGTTCCCATCCTGAGAACAGAAATTGGGAATTTCCCCAACCTGGGAAAGAGGGTGTCCCTGGTGTAGTTATAGTTTAGGATGAGGATAAAAGAAGAAAAGTGTGTGACAGCTGCTACTCTCTTTGCTTAGTGCACTCAGAGTGGTTCTGGTTGACAGGCACCAGAGAAGACCTACAACAGAGGTGACATACCACCATCTTATAGCCCCTAAAAAGAGCCGAGAAGAAAAATTTCTCTTTCACAGGTGTAAATAGCTGTCAAATCTGTTTCCCTGACTCACCTGTTGTTTAAGGCATCATCCTTGATATCTCTTCTACTAGAGTGATGCTTATCAAACAAGTGAATTTCCTTCTAATAGTGCTCCAACAGGCAAGTGCAGTGTGAGTTCTGTTTTCTCCCAGTCCAGGCTGGGAGCACTGGAGAGCGGGGAAAATAGGAGCTTTAATGGCAAAAAAAAAAAAAAAAAAAAAAAAAACCCTGAAAATATTCACAATATTCACCGGGCTCTGGCTCCACATTTATTCCCAAAATTT
>VXBQ01003150.1:277026-309886 GCA_013400175.1 Phainopepla nitens
CCCTGCACATTTGATGGCACTCAGGCTCTCTCCATTTGTTTTTGGGTGTTACACCAGACTAACACACAGCATTTCCCATATTAACTCCTCCAGGTAGTGGATGCAATTGTGCAGCTGCAGTGACAACTTAAAGAGCATTGATCACATAGCAGGTTGGGGGATGGACAAACAGACTGACCCAGTCTTCTTGGGTAGCTGGATTCAAACTGCTTCAGGGCAATAGCGAGGTTTCTGCCCCTGCCTTCGCTGTCCATTTGGGAACTTCATTGCAGGACTACAGAGCATCTGCAGTGAGCAAATCCTAGCAAGGAGCCTGGACCAAGAAGAATCAGACCAAGTGGACTGAACAGCCAGGCCCTGCTGCTGCTTTGAGCTATGGAGGAAGGAAGTAGTTCTGCATTACCTGTTCAACACTAGCCCAGAGGAATACAGAAAGACTGGTGTGACATAAGAGACCTGGCACTTCGAGTATTGGGAAGGGAGGAGAGGGTTTGCACTTCTCATGAGAAGGATCCAGGACCCATGTGAAGGCCCAAGGCACTTAGGCTGAGTTCAGGAGCTGGCAGTGCCTCTGCTGTATCTCTGACAACAGGAACAGCTCAGCCCTGGGGCTTAGTAACTGTTACGCAGGCAGGGCTCCTGCACGGAGAGGAGTGCTGGGGTGAAGCTGGGTGAGCTGCAGTACCCCAGGCACAGCAGGAAACTGCCCACTGCTGAGCGGGGCAAAAGCCCTCCACAGTGCCTTTTGCACAGTCTTCTCTGAGGATGCAAGGAAAGAAGATGCAGTTCTGGTCTTGGCTGGGTCCTGGCACTGGGAAACAAGGCATGAGGGTTTCGAGGGGAACACCAAAGCTGCATCCCCACCAGAGCTGGGTGGCTCCATGAGCCCCGTGTTGCAGAGTCCATAGCAGTACAGCAGGACAGGGGAGATGCTGCAAACGCAGCCTCACTGCCTGGCACAGCCATCCTGCAGCTCCTTCCTGGGAGCAGCAGCTGGAACCCAGCACCAGCCTGTTCTGTGCTGGCCATTGGGATTTCTCACAATTCACACTGCCACCTCCCGGTCGTGACAAACCTGCTCCTTCATTGCGACATCTCTTGCAGCCTGACGGACCCGCCAGGCCAAGCCAAGGCTCAGAGGATCCCCCTCCCTAGGTGCCAGCCTTGCAGTTTGAAAAGGGAAGACCTTCTCCAGGGCTCCCAGATCCAGAGGCATGAATTACGTATGGTGTCAGTGTCTGAAAGTCAAGTTACTTTTATTGGGTTGCTGCATGTGCTGATGGTGCTGCAGCTGCCTCCTCAGGCTGGTCACTGTAAGGGGAACCTGCAGCTGCCACTGGAGCAAGGAGGGGAGGAGGATTCAGTACCTGCATCCTACTGATGTCATCACCTCATTGCCCAGGTGTCAGTCCTTCCTCAGCTGCATTTCAAAGCAGATTCCACTCCTCTCAGCTGGTACAGACTGAGGGTAGTGGGAATTGTCATAGAGGTTGTTCATGTGCTCCCTGTAGCATAGAGTTCTCCAAAGATGTGGCCAGCCACAGAGAGATCTCATGAACTCTGCTGTGAAGTTGTCAGAGGATTCAAATTGGTGCTGAGAACATAATCAGGACATACCTCCTCAGAGAAACCCAGCATGCTGAGCTAAGGTCATACTGTGGGAGGGTCTGAGTTGCTCTGGACATCACAGGGATGAAGAATGGAGAGAGCTGGTGCACTTGAAGAGCTTAAGCAGCACAGTACCCAGCAGCTACACTCTGGAGGGCGGGGTTGCAGGGCTGGTGATTCTGAAGAAGAGATGGCAGCTCTGGAGATGACATCTACATCCAACAACCCTCTTCCATTAACCCTCAATCCCATCTCTCTGCACTTCTGCCCAAGCTAGGGCAAACCCTTATGCTTTTCACTCAAGTAAAAATCTACTTTCCCCCCCAGTGGCCATTCCCTCAGTCTAACTAGATTTCACACCACCTTGGACTATGAAAGCTTTGCTCCCTTTCTGCTGTCAGAGGCTGTGCTGCCTGCTCCTTGACCCCTTTTCCCAAAGCACCATCCTTGTGCTAGGCTCTCCAGTGCCTCAGACCAGCTGTTCACCCATAGGGCCCTGCCCCAGAGCTGCCTGAGGGTCTCAGGTCCACAGAAATGCTGTACAGTTTCCACCTCTGCTCTGTGGCTCAGGACAAGCCAAGAGGGGGAAGAGAGTTCGGGAGTAAATTCTTCATTTTGCATGGGCAGCCTTGGCATTGATAGGCAGGGATTCAGCTAACCCACATGGTCTAGAAAATGGGCTGTGCTTCAGCCTGACATGTTAAGGACAGGTCCTGCCCCCCACCGGAGCACAGATACACTCTGCTACCTTCGGGAGGGGTTGGGAGGTAAAGTAATGACCCTGGGCTGGGCTGTCAGCACCACCTCCCCACGGCTGGCTTCGATCAGGATATTCTGCAGCGTGTTTTCCAGCACCAGCTCCACGAGGTTCCCAACAGCTGGCTGCCTACAAGGACAGAAGTACAGCAGAGGACATCTATCAGAAAGCAGATAGGGCAGGCTGCTTGCTGTGACTCCTGCCAGGAATCATCAGGCACAGCAGTGGAGCATACACTGTTTCCTACACTGAGACCAATGAACCAAAGACTTGAGCAATGGGTTGCTGACCCTTGCCCCAGAACTGTCACCAGCTGGTGTCAGGCTCTGACCTTAGACAGAGTATAGTTTTACTTGTTTCTCCCTCCAAGCTGTGCTGTAGCTGCTATTAGAGAATAATGCTTGTAGCTTGTAGCAGTGTACAAGGGAGCAGCCACAGGAAATGCAAGGTGGTGAAATAGTGCAGTGGAAATAAAAGGTAAGGTAAGCACATACTGCACTCTATATGGCCTGGACTGCCTGAAAGCAAAGCAGATGTTATTCACTACCAGCATCCTGGTGCTGCCCATGGCTCAACCCCAGACACAGTAAATCTTCTCTCCCCACAAACCACATTTGGGAGAGGCTGGCTAGGTGGGCTAGCATCGACTTCCACCCAGACAACACAGAACACACCAGCAGAAATGCTGCAGGGCTGAAGGAGACATAGATTTCTGGCCAGGCAGTGTGCTGCCATGGCTCTCTTGACTGTGCCGCTTTTAGCTTTTACATATGAGCTCTTCCTCACCTACTTATTATCTCCTTTTCCTTCAACTGCTTACGGTGAAAAGTCTCGCAAGACTCCAGCAAGTCACTGGGAGAGGTTTCCTGACTCATTTTTTGACTCTCTCCATCCTTCTCAAGGTCAAGATCTGTCGAAGCAGAGACCCTGGAGGGGATAGTGGAGCCCCTTCTACCGTCCTGGAGCTCTGCTGATTTTGCAGACTGGAACTGTGAGAAATATGGAATAGGCTCATCCTGGATTTTTCTCACGGACTTCTGGAAGTGGCCGTTCTCCAAGAGGCTTCTAGGAAGAGGAAAATAAAGGATAAGTTCCAGCAAATTGGCCATCTGTATGACCCAGAGGACTATTACAAGACACCACAAACTAGAGGAAACCACTGACTGATGGCAGTGTTCAGTCTGTACCTTCTTGCTTTCTGGGCCTAAGGGAAGTAGCAAGAGGGCTTGAGCCAGTGAAACTACCTCTGTTTCCCCAGTGCTGGTTATTTACATTTGTGCAGCTCACAGACTGAATAGGTGTACCCCAACGCAGCCTGTTTCCAAGATCACAGCAGGTAGAGTTCCCTGATTCCTGAGATCTCTGGAAAGACAGGCTCAGGCCCTGGCTGGGGAGGAAGCCCCTGCCTTGGCTGTCACTCCAGGATCCGAGCTCATTGTCCTCAAGAGAGCCTTTGGCAGGTGGATCCCCCATTCTGACAACAAGAGTGCACAGAATCCTCTAGGATTAGCAGAGGGCTCTTGGGCTCCAAACCAGGTGAGAGTGAAGGGACACGCACCTGATAACACCTGTGAGTATGTCAGTCACCACCTCCAGCTCCTGTTTAGAAGCAGCAGCCAGGGACAGCCATTCAGGCTCCATGTCTGTCCTGTTTCTGTGCCTACTTCCATCCACAAATTCACTCTTTGAGGGTTGGGCACTGAAAGGGCTTGGAAAGAAGGAGTTGTTCCATCAGCCGCAGCACTACAGAACCAAATTCTCAAAGACCAGCACCCTCCTGGAACTGCAGCAGCATGTCAGGCAAGCAGTGCAGGCAAGCAGGGGAGGGGTAGGAGCTGTCATATTTGTGACAGGAAC
Organism: Phainopepla nitens; assembly: GCA_013400175.1. Classification (NCBI taxonomy): domain Eukaryota; kingdom Metazoa; phylum Chordata; class Aves; order Passeriformes; family Bombycillidae; genus Phainopepla; species Phainopepla nitens. Next base: position 281,249 of record VXBQ01003150.1, read on the forward strand.
AGGGACACTGACATAAAAGAGGAACACTGAGCTCTGACAGTTTAGGTGGGGAGAGAAAAAGGCCATTTCAGCTAATTCTAGAGAAAGCAAGACACCTCTTACCAATTCTGAGGCACTGGAGAGGAGCAGAGCAGAGCACCAAGTTCAGTGCATATCAGAGAATGGGCAGCCCTGGCTCAGATGAAGCTGCCAATCCAAAAACCTCAATCTCTTACCGGGACAAGAAGTATCTGGGAAAATCCAAGGCGAAGTTGCTGAGAAAGTCCTCAGTAGCGTAGGACCTGGCTGACACATCAATGTGTAAGAGCAAGGGTGTGGGAGGCTCTGGTTTGGCCCCCACCTGGCTGGTGTCTTTGTCCCTCTCAGTGTGTCCAGGTGGCTGACTGGGTGTAGGGTGGCTTTTAATAGGAGGTAATGTCTGTTGGAGAGAAAGAAATGGTAGCCATATAGTTAGTCCTTTGGCCACAAGTAGGCTGGTGTAAGTTTCAGCACAGGCATGAGAACTAAGAGCCCAGCAAACAGAGCCACCAGATCCTGGGTGTCAAAATGATCTTAGCACCACAGTACTGCTAACAGGCATGAGCAGCTATAGTGGAAATCAGGTCTGTTTCCTTCTCATTGCCCAGTGTGCCAGCCACAAGTGTCAACAGGGCTTCAGGGTCTCCCTAAGGTACTTGCTGTTGCTCTCCAATCCATTGCCATGGAAGCTCTTGCAAGCACACTGGGAGTGCTGCAGAAGTGACATACATGGAAGGAATGCATTGGGAAACTGTTCTCCCTCAAACCTGAAGGAAAACCAGGAACTGACTCTAGCCACACTACATGGGCCAACTGGGGGTTGCATTACCAGCAGTTAGGTTGGGGGAAGTTTCTTAGAGCCAGGGTGCCTGGGCCAGAAGGATACCACCAAGATCTGGAGAAGTCCTCAGGCATCACAGGACTTCAGTGATCTTTGAGACATGGCTGTCCTGCCTCTGGGAATGAGGCTAGGGACCTTCACTGCTCCTTACACAGACACAGCAGGCTCCAAATTACCACTAGAGGTTAAAACCCTAGAGGACTAAAGGAAACTGTTTTTACCTTTCTGCAGCATCCTTATGCTCATCCAGTGAATGCCTTGACCTGCATCACTGGATCACACCAAACAGCACAGGGCAAACAGTCCAAGCTAGATTTGCCCTGACCTTATTCCTTCACACAGAACAGTGCAGGGCATGCAAAGGCACTCCATGGGGTCTCAGGAGCACTGCTACAGCCTCACTGTGGTGGCATTCCTGAGATAACAAGCTGAATCTCTTTGTTGCCTCAATCCTCTCAGGCCCAGCTTCCCCTCAGCTCCTCTAAATCTTTCCACATCTTGGGCTAGCTTTGAGCCCTGTCATTCCCACAACACGTCCTGCTGATGGCTGTAGGTGCTGCTGGCTCTTCCTTTGGGCCCAAGCATTTCTGCAGATCACTCACTGGGACCTTGTTTCACACCTTCCCACCACTGCTGGGAAAGCTGTCTTACAGCAGTGCATACAGTTGAGTACTTGAGTGAAAACTGATGAACCAGGCAAACTGAGCTTTAAAGCTTTCTAGGTATTTAAACCAAGGCAGTTTCTGAGGAAATCAGCTTCTCCTGAGGAACACAGCACAGCTCTTCTTGAGGTGAGGGCAAAGTCTGCACCACATTCTGCCAGGGTCCTGCTGCTTTCTGCTGTGGCACACATTCCATTGTGGCCCCAAAATTAAACCACTACAGGTACTGATTGCCCTGTCTGTGTGCATATTTTCTGCTTATTTGAAACCCTTCCCCCTTTCTCCAGTCATGGGTGCATGTTTGATACCAGTTTCAGTTCCCATTCACCTCAGCTGGAAAGTTACTGGCCAGAGAATACAGCCAGACAGTCTGATTCTTCTGGCTCCTCCAAACAGTCTGTTTCCCAAAGCCTTGAAGCTACAAATCCTGCTGTGCTCTCTGTCCAGGCTCCCACACTGTGATATCCAGCATCTGCCTCTTTTCTAAAGCAGTCAGTTTAATTCTACCATGAGTGAGACAAGCCTGACTTACCTTGTATTTCCTGATCACAGCTGGGGATTCAGGAAGATTTTCTGTTTCAGTAGAATCTGATAACCTCTGAAAAATAAAATAAAATATTAAAAAAAAAAGTAAGAAGAATTACCATGTGGAAAAGATATGGAGCAGAACAAGACCTTAGGATTTTTTTTAACTTTGTGCCAGCTGAAAGTCAATGATCTCATCCTCCATTCTTCGCTCAGATCACATTCTTACTGCTAGCTACACATTTGTCTCCAGTGTTTATTCATGGTTAAAAATCCAACCACTGGTTTCCAGAGCCACTGGCTTTGTTTTTCCAAAGGCTTCTCATGCACTTCCAAATTTCAGATGGTCATTAGCAATTTCAGAGTTTGTAAGATGATCCTTGGCTAGAAAACAAGATCTCATTTTCCACTAACCACAGATCAGCTTTGAGGTCTTTATCAGAGCAGAGCCTCATGTCCTCTCAACAACTTGCCTAGGTTTTCCTAAAGAATGTTTCTTGTCAACACTGGCTGCTGTTTCTTGAGCCATGCTAAGCTGGTGCAAGGTCCTGAGAGCACTTACCCCTGAAGGTGATGTTAGCTTCTTCTTAGTCCCAAGGTCCTTTTCTGTGATGGTGAATTCCATAGCCTGCCGTTCCTTCTCCTTTTCCCACTCATGCAGGTCTCTCTCATACTGAACCAGGGACTCCTCCACGTGCACCTATGAAACAAACCATAACCTAAGGGAGCAGGGCTAGAAGAGTTGCAAATAACTGTCTCTGGCTCAACTCCATCCCTGTTTCTCTCCTTTAGGAGGTCCCAGAAAGAAACCCACATTTTTTCCATGTATTCCAGTGGCAGAAAGAGGAAAAAGCAGTGGTATTTTAAGATTCAGACTTAATAGATTCAGAGAAGATAAAGATTCAGAGAAGAATAAAAGATTCAGAGAAGATAATCTTAAAAGATTCAGGGAAGATAAACTCTCTTGCCAAAAAAAACCTCAGAAGTGTTGAAGGGGACACTACTGTTAGTCTGTGCCTCCAATAATACTAAAGCAGTGAGACTTGTTTTTCACAGATGTCAAGTCTTTGGCATCCACTGAAAACCACTCCCATTCAAACCATCACTTCTAGCAGCTGGGTTCCCCTCACAAAGCCATATGTAGCACAAATATACTACATCAAGTGAGCCACACAGACAGAAGCCTAAAACATAGGAAGGATGAAGCTAAGTGTCTTCAGGAATGAGCAGTGTGTATCAAAGAAGGATTCCTTCAGCTGGAAGCAGCAGGCAGCTGACTGCTGGGGTCAGCCATTTGAGAACCACAATACTCAGGTTATGGTCATACAGAGGTACCTCTTGGGTCTCACCTCACACACCAGATTTATTCTGCAGATGGAGGGTTTCCTTGTAGGTTGCAGTGTGATGAAGCAGGGGATACTCTCTCCAGGCTGCACAACCCCTGATTCGGGAGCAATCTCTATCACCTGGGCGTAGGGGTGAAGGGAGGAGAACAAAATTTAAAAAAAACCCAAACAAACAGAAAGAAACCCAGATGAGCTATTTCACTGTCCTGGGACCTTCCCTGCTTTCTCTTTGCAGGGAACACACCTCTCCTTCTCAGAGGTATGTGTCACGAGAGAGATGAGGTTGATATATTCTAAGAACAATCATGACCCTTGCTGGTGGACAGAATACTGAGATTTGTTATCACATTTTGTAGTTCCAGCTTCATATAACCTCACCAAAGTCTTCAGATTTCCCTTCTGAATTCCTGTTGTTCCCCTTGCCCTAAGCCTTGCCTTCACTTTTCCTTTCATCATCTAGTAGAAAGCCAATTCCCTAGAGTTGAGTATCTTGTTGAAAATGCAGCTGTAAGATCCTTTCATGGCACAACAGAGATGGGCAGGAAGGCTGTAGATTAAAGAGGACTCACATTTTCTTTACAGCAGCTTATCTGCCAGGTAAACACCACTGCTTTGCTCTTTGAGATATTGTTGAGAAAGACAAGTCGACCAGCTTTGGTGCAGTCTGGGATATTTCCAAAGCAAATCCTGTGATGGGACAAGGTGGCTGCCTGCAGGAAGCAAGGAGAAACCAGAAGGAACAGCAGGGAAGGAAGAAGGGACCTAGCCATTGGGGAAGGGGACTCATACAGTCATCTCTAAGTCATCCAGCAATTCACAGATAATATTAACCAGGTATCTTTACTGTAATAACTTGAGAGAGTGTAACAATTCTCTCAATTTTGCTCTGGTTACAGTGACTTTACATCAAAAGGCCAGCTGTACTGCAGTGGGATTGAGTGAACAACCCAGACATAACACTGGTGCTGGACAGGAGAGGATCTCAGGAGCACAGAGGACGAGTAATACCCTGAGTCTCTCTGCAGCACTTGCAGTCCAGGCCTTTTCCTACTTCAGTTGAGAAACATGAGGCGTGTGCTTGTGCAAAATCCCTATCAACCTCACTGTGAGTTTTGGGAAATTGACCTCATACACCTTGCTACTAGTATGCTACTAGTTTGCTCCATTCTCCAGGCACATACTCCAACTCTAATTAAGTACAGTAATCATTAGAGAAAGAAACATGATTTCAGACAACAGAGCCTTGCAGAATGCCACCTTCATTGTCAGACTGAGGCAGTTTTCGATCATCTTCTCTTTGCTGTTCTCAGGAATATAATTGCCCTGCTGGAAGCAGAAGAGCGCATGGAGCTGTGGCTGGCTCCAAGGAAAGCATATTAAATGTCACACAGGTTGAATCCTTTACCTTCCAGGAGAAAGCTTCTGCTGCTGCTGTGTAATGCTCATTCACTGTGCTTGGCTCTGTGGGTGAGTTTAACAGAGATTGTCCAGGCTGGCAGGCCAGCTCTAGCCAGGCCAGACAAGCTCCTGCTGAGCCAGCAGCAGGTCCAACAAGTGCATTCCTCTGCATGTGCCTGAATGCAGGTGACCATCCTGCAGTCATCATTCAGGTTATGAATCACCTGAGTTTGGCTGGGAAATGGTGGCAGCCAAGCCCTGACAGAGTATGGCAGGAGTATAATGGTCTTCTTGAGAATGATTTAGCAAAGAGAAAGGTGTTGTAGCTGCACAGAAGAAAGGCAGCTGTGATGGGAGGTAACTTCTAAGAAAAAAATTCAGTACATGAACAAACCCAAACCCATTTTTTGTTCTACTGACTATGGAAGTGATAAGCTGGAAGGAAGACACCTTTCAGCTTCCAATAGTTAAGCTCTAGATCACCTGCTGGAAGGGAAATATCTTGTTCTATCTCATGTCAAATGAATGCTCCTGCAACACAGACTACTTCAGGATAGGGTCACTTGTATATTTCAGTCTCCCTCACACATTTCTGGACTGATCATATTGCTCATATCTCACACTTGGACTTACCTGCCCAGGCACAGTTAGCTTGGCAGAACCTGGAATGACTGCAGAAGAAAGAAATTGGCTGGATGTGGTAGCCTCTCCTACAATATTTGGATTGTAGCCTACTCCCTGGAAAGTAATCTGGGTCGACTCACCCTCCAGGATGTGGATGAGAGTATCAACCTGCCTCAGACAAGAGAAAAGTTTTAAGTCCAGAGTCGCATTTGGGAGAGATGGGCAATAAGCTAGCATCCTTGCTAATGGACTGGTCTAAATACACCCCATGCACAGACAAAGACAAATCCAGTCTCTTTTGCTCTTTCAGGCCTTGGCCTTTCCTGCTAGCCCAGAAAAGCTGGTTAAGTAGTCAATTAGCCAGTTACACCATGAGATGGATAAGACTCCCTCTTGGAGCAAAGGTTGGAGTTTTAAAGTTAAATTTATTTATTTATCCATGCATTCACCACAGACTGAAGCAACAAGTAGTGCTACAGCTCTGGCTCTGCCTGCCTGCTGCAGCAGGACAGAGGTCTTTGAGAAGGCTGTTTTCAGAGGTTTGCAGCAGCGTACATTGCAATGATAGAAGACACTGACTCCAGTCTCTTTGGTGGGAATTTTTGGAGGCCAGCAATGAACTACATATCTGAATGGATACTACTGATATCCCCAGTTACTGTTTGATCCTTGAGAGAATATATAGTGGGATGACTCTGGTTGTGGAAGATATCTCTTCTTGGGAAGAAAAAACTTACGAGACAAATTTATCTGCTCCATTTCCAGAACAGACCAGCCACCCATTTGCTCTCAAGACTCTTTTCTTCTTGGAGGCATAGAGCTCAATTCAGCTGTAGCATTACATGGGCCAACCATCAGTAAAAAACTGAAACAATTTCAGGTCAACAACAGAATCTGTTTCTTTCAGTCATGAGGAGGTTCTTACTGTGTATGTTTTAGCTTCCAGTGGTGAGAAGATCCACTCAATGTGGCCTGTTTCACCAGGGGGGATTTCTCCTCTAGGAGTTAGGCAGACAAACACAGGATGCTGAAAATTCTTCTCCTGTATCTTCATAATGTTGTCCAGCTGAACCTCAAATGTCACAGGCATGGAGCCACCATTGTAGAGTTTATAAATCTGAAGTGAGTCAGAAAGAGCAGTGCTTATTATACCAGGTACAAGTTAAACTAGTTAACGCTTCCCCAGAGGACACTGATAAGCATTAATATTTAATTAATTAGCTTATCTCCTAAGAATGAGGAGACCTTAGAGTGTCAAGATTTAACACTGAGGCTCTGATAGCCAGCTGTGCTGAAGATTTATCACCGTGCATGTACCCTGATAACCAACGTGCCTCTCCAAATGGTGTCCTGACAATTCACACCAGGGGAAAATTAATACAGATTAGCTAAAGGGATCACTGTAAAGCGGATTAGTTAAAATGCAAAAACACTTGTATTAAAGTGCTCTTAATTCAACTCAGACTTGTTCATTTCCCAAGTAAATTAGGCAGAACAGAATCAATGCCTTTTGCTGAATAAGTGTTTAAGGAAATGAAATTAATTTAGTAAAAAACTAATTAGGATTTATTTCCAGAGTACTTGGAGCAGCTAGGCAAGTTTTCACTCAGATCCAGTGCAAGAAAATAAGTTAACAGCCCGACACTCCTCATAAGCATTCTGATTAAAGTGAACTCCAAATCTTGTCAAACTGGAGATGGTGAGAAGTACTTTCCCTGCTGCCATCCCAGCAGGTGTTTCCAAACTCTGCCTAGAACTATCCCCAAAGTTCTCCTGTGATGCTTCCCTGTGGAGGCCATTCCATTTTCTGAGAATTGCCTCAAACACTGCCTCATCCCACTGTTCTTGGGATACGGTAGTACTAGCTCCTTCCCTACACTTGCTGCTGGGTTTGGCTCCAAGATGCTCACCTGTGTGGGGGGGTGGGAGCCTCCAACAGCAATGGGTGCGAAGATGTGCTTAGTGGATGCAAAATGAACGTACCGCTGGTCGTGTTCCACTGTCACACTGCTGAAGGTCAGCTGCAGTGGAAAGAAATGCACTAATTTCTCACAGGGCCTTGGTCCCAGCACTAACAACTGCACAAGGACTCTGAAGTACTTTGCAAACAGAAGACCACAGAGTTACAAATTTAAATTGGTCATACCAGGATAGCGTGTCCTAAGGGATAAATCAAGGAGATGGAGAACCTACTTCAGACTTTCCCTGAAAGGTTCTCTTCTTGTACAGAAAGACTGTACTTTTCTCTCTGCTATGCCAGGCATCTGCATCAGTGCTTCTCTGTGCAAGTGTATGGTGGAAATTCTCCATGAATTAAAGTGTCTGGACTGTACATAGCAGAGTGTGCAGCTGTCACAGCCAAATATTTTGGAAAGACAGGATTTAGGTAAATAATGGCCTCCTCTTGGAAAGGACCATCTGGATGTCCTCTAGAGTGCTCCAAGAATGTGTCTAGCAGTCCAAAAGCTTGAAGCAAGTCCAAAAGCAAGAAGATCCCAGCTGAACTTTAGGTGATCAAGTGATGATCAACAGTATCCTGTTGGCAAAGCAGCCACCAGGCACTCCAAGCAAAGTGGAGAGATTTACAGAGCTATTTCACCAAAAGGATTTTGCATTCACACAGGCTCCTGCATTTTGAGAAAACCGCAATAGGGCTGAAGTTGCACTGATGATGCACTGTTTTCTGCAGGATCATCCCAAAGTACCCCTGAGCTGTCTGCTTTGGGCTAGAGGCTAGAGGCAAAGCAGTCACCTAGTAATGTCTCTGCATGGGCTAACGGGAGTCAAGTTGCTGCAATTCACAGTAAGTTAAGCCTGAACCATAACTTTTACCCACATATCTTTTAAATACATGTGTAAAAGAGAGACAGAGTATTTGCAAAGATAGACACCTGCAGGAGATACTGTATTAGCTGCTTAAAAAAGAGCAGAGAATGACAATTCCTTTGAAAAAACCCATTCCAGTTCAGATCTATAAGCAAAATGAGGAGGGAGAAAGAAGTAGAAATATGTTAGCAATGTCCCACATGGGATCTTTTTAAAGCACTATATGAATATTCAGCCTCCTGAGAACCACAGCTTGAAAGTTGGAGAAAGACAAAAGCTTTCCTTTCAAACTTCAAGGAAAAAAGGGATAGGAACCACCCTGAGCTTTGGGAGTGAAACACCCATTTATATAACTTCAGTCAAAAAGCCACTTTGCATTCCAACAGACCAGAACTGCTCAGGAAAAACTGCCATTAGTTTCCATTTGACAAAGGACATGATTTAGATGATTATCAATTAAAGAGAGACAAATGGAGAAAAGTGAAGACCTGCTGCAACCAGCTCTCCCTCTAGAGTGCACAGACTTCATACCAAAGTGAAGACTTAAAAGCATAAGAGGGATGCCAGGGGATGCCAGATTCCCCATGGAGGAGAGCTGCCTGGAAAACACATGCTGCAGGTGACAACATCTCACAATACCTAACTAGCAGCTATGAAGTGAAGTGCAAACACCTGCAGTTTATAAAACCTGTGTACTCAGGGATTCTCCTTGGGATTTAGCCCTTCTCTGGAGAGGGAACAGGGAGCTCTGTGAACCAGCCTACCTCAGCCTGGAACACACTGGCTGGGCTTTTCCCACTAAAATTGCTAGGGGCTGCAAATTCTGCCTGGCCAAATGATCTCAGAGCTCTGAGAACAAGCAGTCTTACAGGTGAAGAGGGAAAGGACAATCTGTAAAAGCATTAGGCAGTGGGAGGCCTTGTTTCCCTGATGCACAAGAATTGGGTAACACACAAGTCCTACAGATGTCTCCTCCTACAGCCAGAAGAAATTGCCAATGGGAAATCAGTTTGGGTCCTTCAGAGCATCTATAAATCATCAGAAGACTAACAATTGGCCACTGAATGGGGAAAAAATAACAGAGAAGAAGATTCTCCTGAAAATTAAGTTGGGGAAATAGAGGAGCAGGAGGTCAAAATCTATCCATGTAGGTAAAGTCATCACAGAAGTGAATTTAAACCCAAAGAAAAAACAGGCATTGGCTTGCAGGTGGCTAACTGCACAGCTCTGAAGCCAAATAATCTGGAATTTGACAGAGTAACCAAGCAATACCCCAGCCCTCCTCCCCCAGCCCCAGTCTGGTCTCCTCCTCTGTTTATTGTTGCTTTCTGAAATTTCCAAAGCTTAACTTTTGGGTTGACATTACAGCATTTGCTTCCCTTAAGGCTAGCATATGTTCTGCACATTTCACCAGAATCACAGGTGAAGAATTGCTCAGCCCTGGAATGTGAGCACACTTAGGGCAGTTTCTGCCACAGGAGCTGGAAACTCTATGCACCTCATGCCATGACTGCAAGGAAAGCAGGCACACTGAGTTCAGTCCCTCAGCTGCCCTCTTTGCAGAAGAAGCATCTCCCCCACCTACTTTCTGACATCAGCAGTTCACTAGTGGCACTGCATCTCTGCAGGTTGCAACCACCTGCACTGCTCCATGTCTCTGGACTGGCTTCTACAGCTCCTACTGCTGGAGCTCAAAGGCACCAAGGGATCTTTTCATCCCCAGGGCATCCCATGCCTTTCTAGCCCCTTCTGCAGTGACAGCATGAGGGAGGGTGATAGCCTCTGGTAGCCACCAAAGCCCCTGGCCATATGGCAAGAGTGGATGTATGCCCTATAGGCTTCTGGTGCTCCAAAGCCTCTTCCCTCACTGGCCAACTGGTGAAAGGCTCTCAGTCACTCTCAGGATTGTGCCAGGCAGGCAGAGCACAGGGAGCCTGTCCAAGGGCTTTGAGGGAAGGCACAGTTAAGCCACTGTTTGAACAGCTTGGTCAAAGGGTTGGATTTTCAGCTGACAACAGTCCTGAAAGAAAAGAAAAATAAAAGAGATGCGTGAACACAATGGTCTCATAGGAAACTTCAGAGACAGACAGGAAGGCTCAGCCGGGCATGAGTGGTGCCTGCCAGAGCACAAGGTGACTTTGACTCTAACTGACAGTTTGAGAGAGGGGGAGAGAGAGAAATTAGTTCCAAGCCTGAGGAGATGCTCCGGGAAAACCCACCACAGATCAGCTCTAGGATGCTTTAGAAAGCAGCAAAGCAGGAAGAATGAGTAAGAATCTCCTCTGTCATTGGCAGGAGGAATAAGTGGGTGGACAAAGGCTGCAGCCAACCAGAGACCCAGGGAGTATCTTCTGGGCTTGGGGAAGGAGCTGGCCATGCAACCCCAGAGATGGAAGATGCTCTGCCACCCTGTGCATTCCCAAACTACCATCACAGCAGGTGGTATATTTGGAGAAAAGCACATTTGAAGGAGGCGTTGAAGAACATGGGGGGGTTGATGAGATAGAGAGATTCAGGAAAGCTGCACAGGAGAGCAGCAGGACAGGCTGCAGATCTGAACTCCAGGAACTGCATGGAACAACTCACAGGGAGGCAGATGAAATGAGGGGAAGCATGCACAGGAATCCTGACTGTGAGTTACACCAGAGTATGGGAAACATGCAGGGACTGTAAAACCTTGGGAAGTCCTGATTTGGACTTGGAGTTGTCTTGAAGGAAGAAGCAATTCTGCACTAACACCATTAATAAAATACAAAGGTTAATAACAAATAAATAATAGCCCTCTTCAGCATCTGCTGAAGAACCCAGCAGATGCAATAACCAAGGGCCATTCTGCCAGTGCACTGCCCACATCACTCTGTGCTGAAACCACAAGTTTGTCAGAACATGGTTTTTATGTGTCTGCTTGGCCCTCTGTTAACTGCCTGGCTAGTGCAAATTCCAGGGGAAGGCCACAGCCCCCTCTACACTACATAGCTTCTGGGGAAAACAGCTATTAATTTAGTTCCTACCTGCTGTTGTTCTGCAAATGGAAGAAAGAGACACCTGCAATCTTACCAGAATCTCATGGCCATAGGAAACCTTCAGCAGGACAGGGAGGCGATCAGTGCCAATGAAATCGTGTCTAGCAGTGAAAGAGGAGAGAGAGGAAAACAGTAGAAATCAACCTTGTGCCCAGGATGATAGAGCCAGTCACACAGCACATTAGAGACAATTCACTTCCTAGCTAAAGAGTCACTGTTGCATAAGGGCCCTGGGGAGGTGGGGGGGGAACCCAGTTGTGTTTGAGTGGGAATGAGTGATACATGTTGATTTTAGTCATACACCTACTTAGGAATGCAAGTTTCTAGGCCAACAAGATGCCAGTACTTCTCAGATACAGCCTGCTTTGAAAGGGGAAGTGTTCAGCTTTCTTCATACCTTCTACAGGCATGCAAAGGCTAGCAGCTCTTGCTGATGACAAAAATAAGAATATCAGTACATAACCAAAAGCACAGGAAGTGCAGCATCTTGTTCATCTCTTCAACTTGTCAGGTCAAGGCAGACCAGTGTCCCCAGCATGTCACACTAAATGTCTTTTGCTCTGCAGTGTTAAAGGACATTAAAACTTTCTCCTGAGAAAGACAAGCTCTGTGGGGTCCAGAAAGTGGACATGCTCAGGAACTTCTTACTTGTCCAGCCTCTGCTGAGGAATATGTGGTGAGGAAGGAAAATCTGGCCTGTAAACTCAGGGGACTGCTGGCATGTGTTGTTCTGGTACAGCATCATCACAGCATGATGCTCTGAAAAACAGGTACTTGTCATCACCTGTGTGAGAGCTGGACAGATTCCTCCTGCCCTGGAAGAAGTGTTCCTGACTTTGGGGAAACACTGAAGAGCTGGTTATCCTGAATTCTCATCTGGTCCAGCTCCTGGGGGGTAAAGTCAGCATCTTCTGCCCAGCGCTCTATGTCCATCTTCTGATCAGAAGGAAACAAGAAGGCCCTAGGGAACCATTTAGCTGATCAGCAACAAGTATATGCAACTTCCCCAGGGCTATGATCAGCATATTCAATCCAAATGGGCTTAGCCCAGCTGGTGGCCACATCACATTTCATCAGGTCTGATCTGCAGCTCCCTGATTGCTTCCCCACCCAGATTTGCCAACAGATCTCAGCTGCAGCTATACCTACAAAACCCACCCTGTTAATCTGCAAATTTTTCACAGCTCTTTGAGCACTTCCAGACCCCTAAAAAGAAGGCTGAGCTCCAGTGAGCACTGCTTACCAGTCCACAGGTACCACACCCTTGTTCTCCAGCAGAAGCATCACAATGGTAGGCTCTGAGCCTATTGGGGCAGACCCAAAGTCAAAATCCAGCAGGAAAGGGGTATACACTGGAGGGATCAAGCATGTGCTGGTCATGGGAGAGAAAGAAGATAGTAAACTAAAACAGGAGGAAAAGTCATCAGGACGTGACAAGGGAAAGGTCATTCTACACTGGCTGTCTTCCTTGTAATTCTCATCTGACCTTATGTTCTTGGCCCCTTTGAGAGAAAGGATACTGGGCATAAGGCAGACCTTCTGATTTTCTTTTAAAAATCTTTTATTTATGTCTAATGAGAGTGAGTGACATAAGAGAGTCCTGCTTAGCCTGAAGTCTCTCTTTAGCTCCCCAATATAAGGAAGTCACTGATATACTGGAGCAGGTCCAATGGAGGGCCACTAAAATGGCTGAAAGCTGCAGCACATTGGCCAGGCTGGTTGGGACTCTGAGCAACTTGGTCCAGTGGAAGGCACCTCTGCCCAGGGCAGAAGGGTTGGAACTAGATGATCTTTAAGGTCTCTTTCAGTCCAAACCATTCTATGATTATAAGGATTGACAAAGAGACCTAGATTTGTTCAGCCTTATGAAGCAAGGGCTCAGGGATGGCAGCTGCACAAGTTGCAATACAAGATATTCTGATGAGATACTAAGAAAACGGTTTTTACCCTGGAAATGGTTAAACAGGAGCTCAGACAAGCTGTGGTTTCTCCATCCTCAGAGATATTCAGCACTGAACTGAATAAGGCCCTGGGCAACCTGATCTAAACGTCCCTGCTTTGAGCAAGGGGATATAACAGAGACTTCTGGAGTTCCATTGCAATTAAATTATTCTCTGTTTCTGTGGCTCCTTTCAAGGGAGCTTAAGCAGAGAAGTGGAACAGTTCGGATGGAATAACAGGGTGCCACGCTGCAGGAAGCTACAACACATGCCAATAAGCCACAGCACCTGTGTCTGGCTCATGCAAGGGACTCAAAGATCCTCTGAGCCATTTCCTCATCTCACCTGTGCCTTGTGGGAACTTTGTAGGTGAGCTCGCCAGGAGTTGGGTCTCGCTCCAAGAATTCATTCAGTGTGTCCAAGGAGAAGAGCTTCCAGAGGTGCAGCTTGCTGATACTGCTGGTAATCCCTGCTGTACAAGCATCTGTGATGCGCAAAGCTGGGTAGACGCCTGTCGCTACAATGCAACAGAGGGGCTGCTGCTCCTGTTTTGTGCTTGGAAGATCTGCAGCTTAGGAGAGAAAGAAACACCAAAAAGTAGTCATGCACTATTAAAGGGCTGCTGCCTGGGTCATTTTGACTGCAGCAAAGAGGAATGAGGCCCTACCAAGAACAAAGAAAGAATGGGCCTCATACATAGTCTTTTCTTTGGCAGCTTCTCAAAGCCCCTAGACCACTGACTTCTAGTTGTACCTTGACTTCTGCATTTAGACATCACCAAAAGACTATGAATGGGATCATTTTAAATAGTGTATTACACAATTTAGTTTTGTACTATGTGATAAAAAACCTTTTTTGATTTAAGCCTACAGCCTAATCATTTTATGAAGTACCCCTTGTTTTCACACTGAAAAATCATTAACAGTTATTTATATCTTGTCTCCTCCCTATCATTCATATGACATTACACTTTTCACCTTCCAAGATGAAAACTCCTTGTCTTGCTAGTCTCTTCTTTTACAAACACTGTCCCCCACCTCTGAACATCCCAAAACATCCATCTCACCTCTGGTTGTGCAAATAGCATATTTGATTGACCAGGTGTAACACAGCCGATGGGCTGGCCTTACTTTTACTTGGACAAAAGCTTTTGATCTTGCAGGGATTGTTCCTCTGGAGTGTTCCAGCTCTAGAGCTGTAGGATACAAGAAGTGGTATGAATTCTTGGCATTACTGTCTCTTACACCACACATGTTGTGGCACACTGACTGCTAAGTTTACCTGCACTCTAGCCACTGCCACCCCTTGCCTAATAGTTAGGATTAGATTCAGGCGTTGAACTTGGGATTCCCAGACTACAACTGTAGGCAGCTCATTGAGAGTACCCAGATTGCCTCTGGGCAGCAAAGAACAGGGAGCTTCCCAACCAGAGGTCCTCTAGAAAGGCAGCTAAGAGCTGAGCTCCAACGTTTCTTCTGGTAGAGTCCTTTATTTAACTTCCTTCTCTGCTGGGAAACTGTATTTTATTTCAAGGTCCAGATTAGCCTAACTTCAATTGTCAGACTGGATTATGCTTTTTCCAGCAAAAATCACTTTGTATGCAAAGGAGCAGACAACTCAAGGTTCGAGAGGATCAGTGCAAGCCAGCCAGCAAGCAGTCCAACCTCCAAGTTAATTCTAGATTGGTTTTGGAGAAAATACAGGAAAACTAAGGTCCTGCCCCATGCTAATTCCTTTACAGTACCCAGTGGATTGCTGTGGACCTCCTCAGGGTCATGGGGCCCTGTGATGAGTTGCTCCACACTGAGGATGTAATTCAGAGTACAGATCCCATCATTTAGCAGTACAATGCTGCAGCTTTTTTGATCACCAACTAGAACATTTCCAATGTCCAGATGCTCCTGTTGTGCCTGGAATACAAACTGAGGTCACTTTAACATGTCAAGCATAGTGGTTGAGTGTAGCCACCTCTTATTTCACCACACACTGAGTCCTTGGCACGTGCAGTGCAGTGCAAAGGACTCCTTGCTTTGTGTAGGACCTGGCATGCCCTGGGAGATAGAATTGTTAAGGTTAGAAAAGATCTCTAAGATCATTGAGTCCAACCACTGACCTCACACTGCCAAGTCCACAACCAAGCCATGTCCCTGAGTACCACATCTACACGTCTTTTAAATACTTCCAGGAATGACTCAACCACCTCATCAGGCAGGCCATTCCAATGAGTGACAACCCTTTTTCTGAAGAAATTTTTCTGAGTATCCAATCTAAACCTCCCCGGGTGCAATTTTAAGTCATTTACTCTTGCCTTATTGCTTATTACTCAGGAGAAGAGACCAACACCCACTTTGCTACAAACTCCTTTCAGGTAGCTGGAGCACAATAAAATATGTGGAACAGGGACTCAATCCCTCCTCCAAATACTTTCTCCTACTGTTTTTTAGGCTGCTTGCTGGGAAGGATGTAGCATATTCAGGGCTGTGAGAATACTAGCTGGCCAGCTGCACTTGGGCCAAGGCTGGGAGATATTTGCTGGCTCTTTTGGGACTGCTTAAAGAGTTCCCCTCTTTTTTGGCTAGTTGTGCACTCACATACAATTTATACTTACTAAGTACCTTAAAGACATATCACCCATCAATCAACATGATTGACAGGGGGTAATGATTTTCAAAGTATTATATTATTTACCTCTGGTTCATAAAGAAACCTAACTAAAAATGAAAGTGGCTGCACAGACCTGCAGATAAACAGGAGGAAAGTGAGGTGGAGGTGTTACTGTCTATACCACTTTAAAAGGTCCACTACACTTAGAAGTCAGATTAACAGCAAAACAAATGGAGAAGGAGAACAGACAGAATCAGAGGACAGAACCATGCTTCCCAAGTAGCCAAATGGCTTGCTTAGTTTAGTCTGGAACAGAGCAATCCCAGAGGATTTGTTAAGGTTGTATTTGAACTGGCAGGACATTTACAACATGTTGCCATTAGGCCACTAGAACGAGTACTGTCATTTACACTGAAAAAAGTGTCTGAGAATTTTGCTGTGGATCCTTATTGGCTGCCTCCAGTACAGATTGTGCAAAAAGGGAAATTCCAAGACCTCCATCCCACCCTAGTCCCCCCTACCACAGTGGGTCCCTGTTCCTTACCCTGATGGTGCCCAGTGCCCCTTCTCCAATGACCCGTAAGACATAACGGACACTTTTGGGAGACACAGGGGCTGGGTTTTTCCACCTCACAAACACCATAGCTTGCAGCAGATACTTGGTTTCCTTGTCAGGAGTAAAAGTCCATGCCTGAGCCTGCAATCACAAGAGGGAAGAGTGCTCACAGGAGCTCCAGTCCAGAGATAAACCCAAACACCTCAACAATTGCATTTAATGCACAGTCCCTTCCTCTGTTATAGCTAACCTAGTTGTCTACAGACACACCACCTCCACCTGTGTCAAATATCCACAGTGGCAATGAACATCCAGATATTCAAAGCCAGGCTGAGGTTGTATTGTAGAGAGCAAACTACAACTTTGGTAGAACTTGAACTTACCATGGCTTCATAGGGCTGGAGGATCCCTGTAGTGGGGCTGACAGACAGGATCTTACTGTCAGACGGACGGATCTTCCATCTGAAAACCATGGGTAGCCTTGTGCAGTTTTTAATGGTGTACATTCGTGTAGAGGAGGTCCCTACACAGAGAGGCTTGAAGTAGAGATTTCCATTACCTTCTAAGAGCAAAATAAGGGACTGCCCAAAACTCTGGAGAACAATCTCCTGTGGAATTAAGAGAAAAAGTAACAGATATTAGCTAGAAGTCTCAGCTGCCTCTGGAGGAACCTTGCAAACACTTTGCTCCTTCCAAGAGAGAAGCAAGAACAAACTGAATCTTAATAAGGGGGGGAAGGGTGTAGGCTGTGCTGTCAAGTCAGGCCCTTAGCATAATACAGTATACTCCAAGAGATGGAAATGCAAGGAACAAGGGGTACAGGATGTTTGGCACCACAAAGGCCTTCTTTCTGCAATGTTGACTCCATATCAAATGTTGAAATTATTCTTTCATTCCTATTTCCAAAGAGAAAAATCCAAACTAACCATTAGGAGATGTAATAGGCCTCACGATGCAAGTCACTGTGAAAAGGGAAGACTGCAATGGAACAAAACTTTGCTCACCATCTTCCACTTCTCTCCTTACCTTGGTGTATGCAGGATAAGAGTTCAGCTCCAAGGGTAGGACGTGCTGCTGCAAGACTGTCTTAACTGGGTGAGTGGAGAGAAAGAAAATCTGGTGGCCTCCTGGAATGATGTGTCCTGAGCTGGGCTTGACCAAAACAGAAGGACAGGCAGTTTGGTTCATACTGAAGGTTATCAAAGAGGTGCCAGTGTTGGACAACAGCATGCTGCAGTAGGTGTCAGTATTACGAACCACAGGAGGAAAAGTCTGGTGGAGATAAGCAAGAAGTGTTGTTTCACTGGGTTTAAAAAATAGCTTAAAGAAACAGTGTTCACTATATTCAATTCCAGGTTCCAATAAGCACTATCCTGAGTCTATGGAAAACTTTCTAACTGCTTCTTTTCAAGGAAAGCAATGAAACCACTCAAGGTACACGAATTATGTTTTTTCCCCTTCCCACAGTGGCCCTCATGGGCTCATGGGGCTGGTGAAGCTATCTATCATCATGCCATGCTTTATGCCCATCTAGTAAGTGAGCTGCTTGCTGGTGCCTGCAGTTTCTGCATGGATAGTGACATCCAGGATGAAGAATTCCAGCAGGCTAAAATTTGCTCCACTTCATGCATATCAAATAAAGGCTGCACGGCCTAGATTAGCTGAGGAGATTTTATAAGAGGTTCTAAAGACTATTCTTACTTCTGAGGATCAGATCTCATTTTACCTCATAGGAAAAATGCCTTATTGTGCTACAGAAACAGCAGGAAGAGAGAGAGAACCTTCCCCTCTTAGAACCATGTCTCCTTCATAAGTTAGGATTCTGTTAGCCCAAGTGCATGCAGAGTTTTTGAGGCTGCTGGGGGGGGTGGGCTGAACACCCTTGTTAGTGCCTATATCCACCTAAACAGAAAGGTGATCCCAACAGCTTTTCTCTCAGAGCTAAGGAGATGGTCAGTACAGCTGACATAGTGGAGGCTGGGAAGCTAACGCAGGAGAAACAGCATAATACTTTTGTACCACAGTAGGAGCCTCCACACCATCAGAAACCACCCAAGATACATCTCAGTGCAATGGGAGACAAAGTAAAGAATTCAGAGGCAAACACTGAGTGTCTCTGCAAAGATCCAAAGGTCAATCAGTTACACACTTTGGGGACATCCAGGATGTACTGTGGGAAGAGGTGCTCCTGTTTTTCTTCATATGTGTGTGCTCTCAGCCTCACAGTCAGGCACCACGATGGACAGATGGTGGCATCATTCTTAATGTTGGTGTAGTGTCTCATCACCTGCAGACACACAAGGGACAGTACAGTGTGTGTGGGAAGGCAGTGTGGCAAGGTGTCTTCACAGAATCACAGATTAATCTGAGTTGGAAGAGACCAAGTGCACATACTACCTCAAGCAGCTGTTTGTTCAATTACATCCCTGAGGCTAAGGAATTGACATTTTCAGGGAAGAAGGACTGACTAGTGCCAAATGAGAAACAAAGAGAGAGACACTTGCAAATGCTAAGTTTCAGTTACCAGGACGTTTCTGGGTGCCAAATCTCCTGTAACTGCAGACTCGTGTAACGCGAATCCTACGCCACTTGGGAGAAGAGTGACAGTGTCCTCAGCAGCTTTACTTGTGGAGGACCAGACAAAAAGACCAAATTATTGCCCATCACCCAGGCCACAATAACCATTCTTGTGCGGGCTCACATCTACACTAATAGTGCAATAATTCATAGTAATTCCTCCTTCAGTGACATCTACCGTGCTTCATGTTCCCTAAGGGTAAGAGCAAGTGTACCTGTGCACATGTATGAGCTGTGACTTGTTTCTGTCATTTCTCTGCCAGGCCGCAGGTAGAAGAGAAACTTTAATCCAACAGTGTGTCAAAGCAGTGGCCAAAAGACTTAATAGAGGTGCTAGTTTGTCAAATGCAAAATTAAGGGTTTAAACTGAATTTTAACTCACCCAAAATACTTTATTCTGCAAACAGTTGCTTGCTAGGTCATCTCTGGTCTTAGTAGTTCCTACTAACCTTGTAAACAGCAAAACCTTCCAGCTCTTCTGCATAAAGGCTGTTGAACTGATTGACCTTGCAAAAGACATAGAAGTTTGAAGACTTCAGTGGTGGCAAGTCACAGATTTCAGGGCGCACTTGGAAGGCACTGCCATGGCCTGGAGTCCAGACAACAGTGATACTTCCTTTGGTGTGGTTGGTCACACAGAGAGTAAGAGTTTTTGCAACTTTTGCCTTGTGTAGTGGAATGCAGCATCCAAAGTCATACTCCCTGGGGCTGACACTGACATGAGCAGGAAACAAGGTCAGGTCGCTCCTTGTACCATCGTAGAAATATTCAGTCATGGCATTGGGTTCAAGGTATTCCTTGGACGGCTGGTCCTTGGAAATCTACAGGAAGGAAATATCTCAGTGTGAGCAGGGAAAGTGTGCCTGTGGAAGACACCAGGCAAATTGCCTTCATGAGCAAGAGGGCACGTAAGATGCACTTCAGTAAGAGTTCCTAGGACAGCTCAAAGTCTGGGCTTCAAGGAGGCTTCTGTTTGTAAGCCTCAATCTGAGTTAAAGTCAGAAAGATGTTTTGTGGCTGAGGATAAAAGCCAGCTGACAAACATAGTGTTGCTGTGTGCTGGGAACATCAACAGCAAAAATACTAAAGAAATCAGTCTGGCACCTGCCTGGCAAGCCCTTCTAGATCTGTCTTCTGTACAACAAATACCCAGCATATATAGAGAAGAGCTGGAAGTGTCTTAGATTCCAGGGAGGGCAGCTCATACCTCAGGGGGCAGCATGAGGGCTCCCTTTTCATCCATCTGCAACTTCCCATCCTTCAGCATCATATTCAGGATATCAGGGGGGTAGAAGGTCAGTCCCCTCACCATGTTGGTTCGGTAGCAGGAGAGGTGCCTTTCCTGAAGGATGGCTGGCTTAGCTGTGTCTGAATGACAGGTACCAAAAAAGTCCACATACATGGGTTCCTGGGAAAATACAAGACAGGATAACAAGACAGGAAAATAAGAAATAAACTATCCTGTGATTTCTTTGAGAGTTACACCATACCAGTATCTCACTTCCAAAACCATGCCTGGGAAAGGCTTAGCATCTGCAGTTTTAGGCTGCCATTTACTTTATGTCTCAATGGAAGACAAGAACTTTCTAGAGACTGGAGTGAAAATTGAAGGCACACAGCGCACAGCTATGCAGCTGAAGTTAGGAGAGAGACCTAAATGGACAAGAGCCATGAAGGATGCACCTCACCCTATCCATTAGGCATTACTGACTGTCCACATCCTATTGCTGATAGGAACCTACACCATGGGGATTCTGATCAACAAGAGCCAAGGTCCTGCACTTGGATCACAATAACCCCAGGCAGCATTACAAGCTTGGGACAGAGTGGTTGGAAAGCTGCTCATCAGAAAAGCATCTGTAGGTGATGTCTGACAACAGCTGAACATGAGCCAGCATGTACCTGGATGCCCAAGGTCAAGGGCATCCTGGCTTGTATCAAAAATAGGTCAGTCAGCAGGACCAGGGCAGTGATTGTCCCCCTGTACTCAGCACTTGTGACACTGTGCCTTGACTACTATGCTCAGTTTTGGGCTCCTCAGCACAAGAAAAACACTGAGGGGCTGAAGCATGTCCAGAGAAGGGCAATGAAGCTGGTGAGGAGTCTGGAGCACAAGTTTTATGAGGAACGGTAGATGGAGTTGAGGGTGTTTAACCTGGAAAAAAGAAGGCTCAGAGGAAATTTTATTGCTCTCTACAACTACCTGAAAGGAGGGGGCTGGTCTCTTCTCCCAGGTAAGAAGTGATAGGACAAGAGGAAATGACCTCAAGTTGTGTTTGGGCAGTGGTTAGATTGGATAATGGGAAAAATTTCATCACCAAAATGGCTGTCACCCCAGGCTGCCCAGGGATGTAGTAGAATGATCATCCCTGGAGGTATTTAAAGGACATATAGATGTGGCACTTGGGGACATGGTTAATGGTGGACTTGGCAGTGCTGGGTCAATGGCAGGATTCAATGATCTCAGAGGTCTTTTCCAATCTTAACGATTCTATGATAGGTATCAATGAAAATGCAGTGGGAAGAGATTTGCAGGGACTACTAAGTGAGACAGGCCAGTCCTGTTGGATTATGCTGAAAGATGCCTCTGAAGTATCACAGCAATGAAACTACCCTTTGCCTCCCGTACCTGGTGGTGGACAAGGCACGCGACTCTGCGGTAATAACTAACGGTGTGCGTCGGTCGGAAGATCACCTTCAGCGTTAGGGCTGCTTTGCCCTCCAAGACTCCGCAGGGCCGATCCAAGGAGAAGACGCTCCCTGTGCAATCCATATTGAACTGATAATAGGCCGGGACATCTGACGTGTTGCTGATTTTCAGTGTCCGCGTCAAACTTTCTCCAAGATTGATCCAGTCAAAGCCCACAGAGCGCTGGTGCAGGGACACGGAAGGACCTAGCACAACATGCAAGATAAGATCCTGGACCTGTCATAGCTGTTTCTTCCAACACGTCACAAGACACTGCTGCACTTCACTGGTTCCCAAACAGATTAAACTCTTCAGCAATCCTACTAGTCCTAGCAAACAGTTGACTTAAAACAGTCAAGCAAGCATAAATCCCAAATGGTACACCAGGGACAACCAGGATCCCAGCAGGAGTTTAGTCTGGGACTGCAGGCTATGACAGCTCCTAGTCCTTCCCCAAGCACTAACCCTTTCCCTCCAGTTGTAAGAAGCTGACAGGGAGAAAAGGGAAAGGCTTCGGTACCTTTACATGAGCCAACCACTTTCAGAACAGTCTCTAAGTGGCATCCAGCAGATATGATAGTGAAATAGTCAGTACTGTGCTCTCCTACTACTTGAGGCTGAAACCGTATGCACAAGACCAGCTTCCCTTTGGCAGGGACAATGCCATGGGACACATCACAGGAGAAAACATAATCACGGATCAGAAGGTCTTTTGCTCGTTCTACTCTACATGGTGCATCAACCTACAAGCAGAAAAGAAAGAGGTTAACAAAGGAGCCAACGTGAGCCAGGATGGCTCTGAATGAAGGATACTAATCAGGTAAGAACTGTAGTTTTCAGCAGCGCTGAACACCACCAAGAACTGCTCTGCAGCAAACCTGTGCCACCTTGTTCTGATGGAGAACGGGTGGCAACAAGCTCAGAAATCATTAGGCTGCAGTAAAACTCCTGGTGATCTCTGGGGTTGGTGGGTGGAAAGATGGTTCAAGGTGTCCCAAAATAGACTAAGTGAATACTGTGACCAGGGGAACATGCAGGCAGGTAACTTATTTCCCTTTATCCACAGTTCCACCTTGTTTATGGGTCTTTTCCCAAAAAAACAAAGCTGGTGCTCTCAAGACCCTTAAAAAGACTTTCCTGATCCTTGCCTGGCAATGCTGAGCACCACTGCAATATGAATAATAACAGTACAAAAATGAGTGTGTCTTTTCCACTCCCAAGCTGCAGGGCCTTTGGAGGAGTCAACACTGTTATTTTCGCAGCATTAAGGGAGAACACAAGTGCATATATCCCAAAGAAATGTGTCAGCTTGCCAGCTTCCCACAAGAAGTCAATCTCCCTCTCCCCATACCACAGACATGTTCAAGATTTCCACAGACTTCTCCACAGTTGTCCCGATTGGTACTGATCCAAAATGCAGGACATTCCGAAACTTTCCAGGCTGTACACCTTCAGACTTCTTTCCTGTCATGCTCACACACAGGCAGGGATATTTGGCTGTTAAAGGAAACAGTATATTGGGTTAGGAAAGACAGGTGGAACCTCCATTCTTGGATATTCAACATTCAACTAGACAAGCCTCTGAAGGACCTCAGCTAACTAAAGTTAAAAAGTGCCTTCAAAGTTGGCCCTGCTTTGAACCAAATAAGCTCCCTTCCAGCCCTAATTTACTTAACTCAGAATCACATTTTTTTGTTTGTCAGTGGCCATACAAGTCATTTCACTTGCTAATGAAATCATTGCTTATTTTAGCTTGCATCCAGAAAGCTTTAGAAACTTCCCTCTGTCAGAACAGACAGGAGACACTGAATGCAGACAAAGCCAGGAGTTTGTGGAGACTTTTTCCAGTGGGTCCCTCTCTTTTCTTCCCCTCTGTCAACTTAAACAGGCCTTGGAAATGCTGGTTTGGCCAAAGAATGCCACAGGGCATATTGGACCCTCTGTTTCTTCAGATAACACCTCCAAATTGGCAAAAGTACATTAGAGAATTTCACAGGCCACTTTCAAACTGTGGGCTTCACTTGCTTATCACTGAGTTGAGCTAAATGTGGCAGAGCCTCAGAGTGCAGGCCCTCCACGTATCCCTGTGGAATGCTATTCCAGAGTTAGGGGTAATACACATTTCTTTGAGTGTTAAATGCACGAAAGACTCACCCAGGGCTTTCAGCTGGATTGTCCTCTTTTGTTTCACTTCACCTCCAAACCAGCATGTTGCTGCTGCATCATGCACCCCAGCCACCCTGGGCTGGAAGACCACCTTGACCATGCACTCAGCACCTGGCTTCAGTGTGCCAGAGGCAGGATTCATGATGAAAGGGCTTGGTGTCTCCCAGGAAAAGATGCCAACAAGATCACTAGGAAATGGAGATACATTTTAAGCAGATCAATGGATCATTTGCTGCCAGTGTAATCATGCAGAGGATGGGCCTTTCCCAATAGGTTATTCAGTTAGGATGTGAAGCAACCAGGGCTGAATGGAAAAATCCCAAATGCAGCTGGACAAATATGTGATGCCGTGAAGAAATTTGTCAGTAGTCTCTGCAAATGCTCTGTTCACACTTTAATGAATCTTAGTTATTACAGCTAAGAACTTTATTAATGACCATAAGGTGATTGCAAGAAAATCAGCTCCACATTTAAGTATTTGTTTTTCCTGTATCTAAATTTGCAGCTACCTAATTCTAAGTGAACATTTATTCCTCTGTTATATGCTCAAGTGAGAAGAGAGAATTGAGCCATTTTCCTAATACTTCATTCAGTTTTCCAGAACCTTCTTTTGCTTGTTTGATTTCTGCAAAGAACATGATATGTTATCAGCTTTTTCTATTTTATTGATCTGTGTTGCTTACCATCCTTATGCTCCAACATCCTGGGCCTCTCACTTGTAACAAATTATTTCTCCAAGTGGAGACTGAAACACCTGAAACAGTTGGAATTACTTGGTTGGAAGTACACCTCCTCCTTGCCTGGGAACTTCACTGCGTTCCTGTCTACAGTGCTGTCCTTCCTCATTAAAATAGGACAAACCTTGGTAACTGGGAGCATCCTTGCTCCTAAATGACCAAAATCTTTCCAGCAGGCAGCTCATCTCTCCCTGTTCAGGCTGGGCAGGTTGCCTTCAGTTAAACGGAAGCCCAGGCCTCTCCAGTGAATGTGGGATGTTCACAGTGGGACACTGTGCTTGTCCCCATCTAGTTCCTGTGCATGAATCGTTCTCAGCATATGCTGGCAACAAACAGATGGGAGATGCCAAGATGTGCCTACAGTAACCTGTACAGCCATTCTGCTGCCTTTTCTGCCAAGACCTTAGGGAAGGCAGAGTTTTGCCTCCTGTTAAGGCAGCCAACAGAGCTAATAACCACTGGAATGAGCTGCATTCACTGGAGAGTCCAAGAAAGTGGCAAAACACCTGACAAAACAAAAAGAGTGTCTGCTTAGCCACCTCTCACTCACCCAACATTGCACAGAGGAAACGTCGCCTCTGCAGCATCGTGGATAGCACAGACAGGCACCTGGACAGCGGGCGGCATGGACAGACAGGAGCGTGGGAGCACAGCACGCAGGGTAACAGAGAAATCACCCTCAGCTTTCGTAAACAAGATCTTGTCTTCATAATCCCTCTGCACAGAAAAGCAAACAGACACAGCAGTTAGATGGATCCCACCTTGCAGGTGCTGCAGCCCCACCTGTGAATAGCTGTCACCTTCACCTCTGCAAGTGTTGGGGGAAAAAATGTTGGCACCAGAGGCACCAGTGGAGGCCTCTGTGCAGGACAGAGAGCATATGAATCACTCAGAAAAGGCAGGCAGTGTGGAAGGTACTCAGGCATACTCCTCTGTCAGGGGACACACAACCATGGTCATGGAGAGCAGTTGAAGGCCACATTAGGTTCACCTGGTTTGTTTCAATGCAGATGGCTTTCTCTCAGTATTTTCCAGACCCCAATTAAGCTGAACTGAAACGGGTACAGCCTTTCTTTGAGCTCCATGAGCATAGAAGTATTAGTCTTTGATTAAATGCTTTGTCAGCTAGAGATCCAAGCAGGTAACACACAACTTAAAGATGCAGAGTTGACAGCACTGTGTACAAATAGCCTCAGGACATCTGCTAACCAGCCAAGACAGAAGGAATTGAAATATATGTGTTTTCTATGCTTCCCATTTGTCACCCCTCCTGAGTAACACTTATACAGGTGAGGAGAGACCTTGGACACTGCAGCACACACAGTCCTTGCTCTCTCTCTCTAAGAAAGCCAGCCTCTTGTTTTAGCAATTGATGTGCTGCAGACAAACTATTCACTGAAAATGGAACAAGGCCAGTAGCTTATTTCATAAAGGGAACACTGAACAGTCATCAGAAATTCATGATACTGAGAGAGCAGGATAATGGGAATCTGTCCAATGACCATGCTCTATGGCTAGGACAGAGATACACATCAAAGACATACAGCTATCGACAAGAGCCAGAGATCAACACTCAGAGCCAAGACAGATGCTACAAACAACCTAAAAATCAAGAAAAGGGTCTGGATAAAAAGAATTACTGCTGTTTAAAATAAAGCTTAAAGAAATACCCTCCATCCAAAAGAAGGGAGGCCACTGACATATCCCTTTAGAAAACCGGTAGCTCTTGAATGTAGAGGCTTTGGAATCTCTCCTGTAGGAAGGCAGAAAGTGAGCCACTCAGCCCAAGGGTTTGCACTAAAACCACCCAGATGTGTTTCCTTGGGATCAAACCAGGTGTGGATAGTTTAAGCACTTTATCTTACTGAGTTGAAAGGCAGAAGTAGTGCATGAAAAACTGGGTATACTTTTTGTGAGGACTCCTCTCATAACTACTGGCAAACTCTGCAGAGAAGTCAGGGATTGGGGCTCCCTCAGGTTATGAAGATGTGGAGAGATCAGGAAGGTCATTCTGCCCACTCCTCCTATGCTAGAATTTCCCCAAGGACTCATGCATTCAAGTGAAAACAAATCAGAAAGGACAAGAGAGGCCCACTGCCCTCCCCCAGAGTGCAGCCTGAGCACGGAGGGCAGTTGTGATGTTGCTGCTTTACCTTTTCCCTGGGCCGGAAGACGATGGGCAGAGTTACAGACATACCAGGGCTCAGAGTAATGGGCTGCGGGAAAACAGTGAAGAAGAATGGCGTGGAAGGAGCTCTAGACAACAAAATCAAAACAAGAGATTTTGTCTGAGAGTGGGAAGCTGAAGTCAGACAGCAGGAAAAAATATAAATAACCAACACCTCCAGACCCCACAATTTAGAAGCATTTTACACACTGGACCCCAAGGGTACTTCGGCAGCAAAATAGTAGAGAGAGGGACAGAACTCAGGTGTCCTGAAAACCTATTCCCAGCTCTAAGTACCTACCCCTTCCTTGAACAATATTTTATATTTTCAGGACATGCAGTATGAGCAAACACATAAGGCAGACACATTTGAGTTTCAGAGCAGGGAGTGCTGCAATGGTTCAACATCCAGGGGGACTCTGGGAGCAATGGTTTTAGGTCACACTAGTGACTGGCTGGCATACATCCACAATTAAAATCTCACTAGACTGGAAATGCCTCACAGACAGAAGTATCAGCAAAACAGAATTTAAAACAAGGCATTTCATTTAACAGACTTCTGCCAGGAACAAGGCCTGTGTTTCTGAATTAGCAGGTTTCTGCCCTGCAACGTCAGGGTGCACACATTGTCTCCAGCACAGCACTCAAGGGGAGACAGGGAAGGTGAATCAGAGGAAAGGTGCTGGTGTGACTGATACAGCAGGAGGAGTGGAAATGCAGAGAGAGCGTGAGGAGTACAAAGGACAAACAAACTTCCCACGCACCTGTAACTCAGCTTCTGGGCTTTCCCATGAACATTTTTCAAGGTCAGGTGTTTGATCATCTCTTTTCCAAGTTCCCAGCCATGCCAACTGAGTGTTTCAGGCACCTCAATGCCCCAGAATATGACTTTCTTCTTCTTTGCCTCTCTTGTAGACACCTTATGGAGTAGCAGTTTGGGAGGAAGAGAGGAGAAATCACTCCAACAGCCGTTTCTCTACGCTACGGGTTTCTGACTCTGGCAACGGATGAGAGGAGCCACCTCGTGGCAAAAGTCCAGGAGTCTCCAAAAGCCCTGCTCCGGAGTCAGAGAGGACACCTCCTGGCCAAAGCCCAAACAGCAGATACTAAAAGGTGTGATGAACGACGGATGCAAAGGCTAAACGTATTTTTGTTTTTCCCCTCCCCCTGCCTCCCAGACAATCCACCCACGTCAGTAGCACTCCGCTCCTCCGCTCACCTTCCTGTCATAGCCACTCTTCCGAAAAGAGTCAGGCTTTTGGGGCTCGTCACGCACCTGAGCAAGCATCTGAGAAACAAGAGGAAGAAGTCCTCACGCGTGTGCTCCCGCTCCCACAACGCCTTCGCTGCCAAGAGCTGGGCACTCCCAGCGACCCGACGCGCCTCCTCAGGCTCCCGGTGGCGCTGAGCCCCCTCCCTGCAGGGGAGCAGCCCCCTTCGTGTCCCAAATTCGTCCAGCCCTCTCCCCAGCCCACGGCTGTGCCGACGGCCGGTGGGTCACGACTCACAGCCCAGCCCCCGAGGAAGGGCTCTCCTTGGCGCTGGATAGCACAGCCCTGACCACTGTCGGCCCACCGAGCACAGCACAGCACAGCACAGCACAGCACAGCCGTGCCTTGCAGCCTGGCCTGGCCCCCTCGAGCCCCGCAGGGATGACTGTGGCAGGACCCTGTTCCCTGCAGCCTGCCCAGCTGCCTGGGGCACGGCCCGCTCGGCTATAACCCCGCTTGCCCCGGGCCAGTCCGGCTCCCTCGACCGCAGCCCGGCTCCCTAAAGCACCGGGAGCCCGCGGCACCTCGGGGCCGTCCCGGTCCCGGTCCCGGTCCCGAGCTCTCAGCGCCGTGCGGGCCCGCCCGCGTTGCCATGGAGACCGGACGCTGCGGCTCCCGGAGCGACTACGGCGGCCGCCTCGGGTCAATTCGCGCGGGCAGCGGCGGCC
>VXBQ01003150.1:310190-321466 GCA_013400175.1 Phainopepla nitens
GGTGAAGGGGTGCAGGAGAGAGCGTGGGGCGAGGGGTGTTGAGGATGAGTGCAGGGGAGGGCGGCAGCATAAAGCTGAGCCAGCAAAGAGGGGCCGTGAAGTCCATGGAATGGATGAGTGAGGACAGTGTGATTGCAGGGATTGCAGGGTGGCAAGGGGTCACAGGCTGCAGCAGGCTGGAGAGTGCTCTCATAGGGATGGAGGGACACCCTAATGGGGCCAGGTAACCCTAGACTCCTTGGAGCATTGGTGACACAAGTAACAAGTTGTTATCATTGCCAAAAGTAGCTATGTGGCCAAGACCAGCAAAGGCACAGAGGGTGGGGAGCCCTGGCTGCATGAGCCCGTCAGGTACCATTCTCATGGGGCACCCCCACCATGGGACAGTCCTACGTCTTCCCAGTGCCCTGGATGACCCTCAAGGGGACAGGGCGTTCATTTTGCCGGTGCAGAGGGACAGATAGTGCCTCCAGGTTGCACAGGCAGCCCTATGGTGCAGGGTGGGGCTGGTCACATCAAACAGCACAGGGAGGGTGCCAGGGCAGAGGCAGGAGGGAGATGCAGCTTTAATGGCATTTGTCGATGTTTACAAATGAGTCATCCAGCTAAGCAGCCCAGCTGTAAATCAACACTCTAACTCTTCCAGCTTCAGTTGCGCCCCTCCTCTGTCCCCCTAGCTCTGGACGAGTGCCTGGCTCCTCCAGAAACAACCTCATAAATAACAGCAACAAAACAAACCCTCCTGCAGCCACGGTGGGCCTGAGTGCACCAGGCGCGAGATGAACGCCTCCCATCCATCACTTTAATGATTGTACTCTGGAAATTAAACCTGTCATGGCCCATCAAGGTGAACGTTTTAAGCCTGTGACATGCCTTCAGCTCCCCTCCTCCTCCCTGGCACTTCTGTTGCTTTCCTTCTCGCCTTTTCCTCTCTGCCTCTACCATTCCTGTCCCCCATTTCAGCCCTGTTCCAGTGTGTGGTACTCGCTGTGGTCTCCTGCTGAGCCAAGTTGTGTATCAGGTGATAGATGTCTTTGGCCCTGATGCTCCTGCAGCCATGGACTGGCAGGTGCCAGCATTTCTGTGCCCAGTCCTGTGTTCCTGCTGGGAGTTGGCACAACTCTCCTGGAACAACGGGTCTTTCCTCCTCTGTTGTCCCCACATGGCAATGGCAGGGAATTAGGTACTATCCTTTCACGCTTCCCCATCCCTTCCTCCTTCCCTTTTATTTTTCCCCTCCTACACCACATTTATTTCTCTCTTGCCCCACGTTACACCAACCACGTCAGGCTCCTGGCACCTGCTCCTACCCTAGCTCTTATCTACCCCCTTGGAGCAAGGGCTGCAGCCTCCCCAGAACCAGAGGTCCCCACTGGGACATTCCAGGGGTCGGGACACCTGCTTGTCTTGAGATGGACTCCCTGGGGAGAGGGAACCTGGGCAGTGAGGATGCCGTGTACCCAGGGGGAAACTGCTGAGCTGCCAGCAGCCACTGTGGGTCACTGTCCCCCCACATAGGACCGTCATCCGTCCATCTGTCTCCATGCTCCTCTCTCCTGTCACCGGCTTTCCCTACTCACCCCTCTGTCCCAAAAACATCGCGTCTGTCCCCTTGCCCAGGGTGCTGCCCCCCAGACACTGACAGGCTTTTCCCAGCCTTGCGAGGTGTGACAGCCCCGCACTAATGCTTACCTGTCCCTTCCCTCACTGACTGTCTGCCAGAGATGACCCAGGATTCCATAGCGACTCTTGCGCTTCAGCACTTCCCACCTCCACCACAAGTCCCGGGGTAGACAGCCCTCCCTGCCACTCTCAGGCAGAGACAGGGACAGGAGAGGAGAGCAGGACGTGGGACAGGAGGGATATCACGGTCTGTCTGGGAATGGGTCACCCACCCCGGTGCAGCTGCTCCACCCCTGCAGCTCTGCGTGCACTGGAGTGGTGAAGCAGGGCTGCCCCTCGGGCTGGTCCCTCTGCCTTCACGGCCACCTCAGCACCCCAAGGGGAGACCCAGTAAGTGCACAGGAATCATGGGAAATCTATCGGGCCTTCCAGGACCCTCCAGCACCCTGTGAGGGCATGGGCATCCTGCTTACTTATGGAGAGCCAGTGCTTAACCCTAGTGTTTCTAGGAAAGTGGTTGAAGGTGTCAGTCACCATCCTGCTACCAAGGGTAGATTTCAGCCCAGTCAGAGTGAGCAAGATCCCAAAAGCATAATGAAACAAGCCCAGAAAGGAACTTAGAAAGGTTAAGCATCACTGTGGGAAAAGGGGAGCTCACCACAGCATTGAGCCTTAACAGCCTGAGCACCTTCCTGCCTCCCTTCCCCCATGCTTATCTGGGGCAATGCCACACCAACGCAACCGGGCTAATTGCAGCATGGAAAGCAGCATTGGCTTTGCTTCACAGGACAGTTTTGCCCTGCAAAGCACAGACCCTACCAGGGATGCTACTGGTGCTGCAAGGCAGGCTGGCATGAAACCTGGGCATCCTTCCCAGCTCTTCGTGCCACCAAGGGGAAGGACAAGCTGGCACCAAACTGGGATGTGCTGCTCCAGGCACTGTCAGGTCTGTAGGGAAGTGGCAGTGCAGTCAAAGAAGGATCTGGGGTTTCTCTCTTCCAGCTGTGCCAGCAGGCTGCCAGCTGTCCAGGTTTGCTCTCTCCACCTTTTTCCCCAGAGACCTGGTAGAACAGCATAGTAGCAGGACAGGGGATTTTTCCCATCCCCTAAGGAAAAGCACAGGCATACAGATAACAGCTTTATAGAGGAGGGATCTGGGGACTCCTCCAGATACACACAGAGCAATAATTACAAGTTAAATAGGATCCAAACACACATAAGTTAAAGGGCGGCAGGTGCCCTGCAGCCCCCTGCTCCTTCCAGGCACAGTCTGTGTCTGCCAGCAAAGAGACCCCCACAACACAGCCTGGCCCCTCTCCCCAGCTGGCTCCATTTGCCTTTCACAACACAGAGCCAATCTTCCTCTCTGTGGCACCCATCTCGTCCTCCTCCTCTTCCTCGCCCCCCGAGCAAGACGAGTCCGGGCCATAGCTCAGCTCGGCGGTGCTGCAGTGCAGGAAGCCCGAGTCAGGGCTGTGCCCCATGAACTCGGGGCTTTCAGCAGCTTGTCCCTGGGGCTCGCTGGGCAGCAGCTTCTCACAGGTTTTGCTGAGCCCTCGTTGCTTCTCAGCCTCCACCTGAGCCCCCTGCTCCTTGGCCTTGCGACTCCGCTTCCACTTCATGCGGCGGTTCTGGAACCAGATCTTCACCTGCCAAGGGAAAGCCCCCAGGGGAGAGGATGTATCTTGCCCCATCCTGTCCCCACTCACCCCCTCACCTTCCCTACATGGAGGGTCCCCCAAAACCTCTCCGTTGTGGGACATTCCACGGTGCTACAAGCATGTGCAAAGAGGCTGAGGTTGTTCATGGAAGAGGAAATAATGGGGGCTGCTGCCTTCTCCCCATCCAGCCTCCAGCCAACGATATGCACAGGGACATTTTCATTTTAGCCCCACAAAAAGATCCCTCCCACAGCATGTTGAGGGATGGGAAGGCTCTGAAACCCAAGTTGGGGGTGCCAGGTAAAAAGAGGAGCAGTATTTCTGGAGCGGTCTTCACAAGAGAAGAGCCTGGGGCCTACCAGGCAGGTCTCTGCAGGATATGCCCTGGAAGGGGCACTGATGGGAGCAGTGGGGTGTGGGGCTGATGGCATTAGCATTTCCCATGATCTTGACTTGCCCCCATGGCAGCTCCCTGGTGCTATGCTCTGTCCCCCCAGGACCAAGGTACCTGTGTCTCAGTGAGCATCAGCGATGTGGCCACCTCAAAACGCTTGGGTCTGGACAGATACTTGTTGAGCTTGAACTGGTTCTCCAGCTCCAGGAGCTGTTGGCTGGTGAATGCTGTGCGGGGCCGACGGCACTTCCCCATCAAGCCAGATTGCGGGGCAGCTGTAGAGCAGAGAGTGGGTGGGGATTAGGGGACAGCAGACTGGTAAGGGGACAACCCGTCAGCAAACCCGTGATGAGGAGGAAGGTGAAGGTCTCCATCATCTCCCACCCCAATAATGGCTTTATTGCCTGATAGGAACCAGTGAGATATGTTATCAGGCCTGAGTGTACAACTGGGATCAGTGCTGTGACTGAAATTAATTCTCTTTCTTTATTGCTGGGCCGCACAGGTGGCAGCTCAACGGCCAGGGGCTGCGGCGGGGCTGTCCGTGAGCTCTGCTATCTTGCCTGCAGCCCTTGAAGGCAGAGCGGCACTGAATCAGGAGGCAGCAGGAACAAAGGCACCTTTGACAGCCCAGCATGGGATGGCTGCCGCACTCCGTTTGATCCTTGCTTATCTCCTCTCCTCTGGCTTTATTGTCCCCTTGGGGTTCAGCTTTTACTGCTTCTCCCAGCACCACAGCGGCAATCAAACCCAGGGGTTTGCAGCTGGGAATAAAGTGCTGGAGCAGCAGGGAGGGGTGTGGGGGATGATGGGGGATGGTGGTGGTGGGCACTAATGCAAAATGACCTTGGCACATCCCTGCTGACACATCTTGGGCAACAAGATGGAGCATCCTGGCCCCAAAACTGTGATCTGCTTGGCAAGGGCCACTCCAAGTCACCCACTTTGCTGGGCATGGGGCACCACTCATGTTATCTCCCCCAGATTCCAGCTTTGATCCCAACCTGCCCATCTCCCAAGGTGTCCAGAGAGCCCTTCACAAACACAGTGATGACGCATGAGGAAGGAATTTATGAAAGAGGTATTAACTGATCACAACACAGGTTTGATCCCAAGTACCTGGATGCTGGGTGGGTCAAACAGATGGAACACAGGCTGGGCTAGGGCTGTGCAAAAGCTTCTTGGGAGCAGGATAGACACAACTCCTTCTTCTGCCTGTAGCCCCTCAGTGTCAGGAGAGACAGTCTGTGGGACCCACCTTGTAGCCACTGGCCAGTTCAACAAGGGACTGACTGAACAGAGACACACTGTGCCAATGATTCTGACACACACGATGCATTGTTTTGCATATTAAACACATTCAAGGCTAAAACCGAACGAGAGGTTCAAAAGACTTCCAGGACAAATACAGATGAAAGATGTCTCAGCTCTGCAGAGTTTGGCAGCCATCTGGGCTCTGACTGGCTGTGGATGCTCTGGCTGTACAAACCCTTCACGGAGACGTGGGACCAAACAGGCCTGCAAAGGCTTCCTCTGGCTAAGGAAAGGAGGTGTTACGGGAAACAGCATCTGCAGGGATGGGGCAGCCCAAGCTAACAGCCTTTGCAGCTCCTAGGGGAGGGAAAGGCCAGAGATGCATCAGAGAGAACTGGAGGGGAAATTCATTCACTCTGTGTTGGTGGGGGGGCACAACACAAAGCAGCCCTGGGCAGTGTCCAGCAGCCCAAGGACTCTGGGTCCCAGTGAGCCTCCTTTGCCTGACAGAGACAGGAGGGTGGCTGGAGCATCTGGAGCCCCAGAGTCCCTCTCTGCAACAAGGCTGTACCAGGTCAGGGAAGGGCCCCTCTGAGCAGTTCCTCTTTCTGAGCAAGGTCTGTAGAGAATGTTTTGGGGAAAGAGAAGGGAAGAGGTTGTGTGCTCTCAGCATCCAATAATCCGGGAGTTCTGTGCTTTCTGGAGCTGGAGGGTCCAGGAGTGAAGAGACATCATATTCCCAGTCTGGATTCCCCACTCCAAAGCAGAGATCCCAGGAATCAACTCCTAGGGCATTGCATCCTGGTTCCAGGGAGCACAGAAATCCTTCAGATCAACCTGAAAGGCTCCTCTGTGCCTCCTCTAGCAGGGTCCTATGTGACAAAATTAAAACCAGATGTGGGAAGAGCAGAGGCACAGAAGTGACTCAAAGAAGAATCTCAATCCTAAAAGCAATGCAAGTTTGGTCTGTCCAGCTTCAGAGGAGCCTGAAAGGCAGCCTGCTTTGATAACACCCTCTCAAGGGACTCACTTTTCCCCAGGTAAGCTGCTGAGGTCTGCTTGGTCTAGCAGGGAAAACAAGAACAGAAAGTTTGTCCAGTAGTCAAATAAATCCAAACAGGATATATCCCAAATAACTATCAATGCAGGGGACTGATTTCTGGAGCATGGTCCTGCTGCCAGTCCCAAATTCTCCTTCTCAGTGTCCAATTCAGTTTCAGTGTAGTGTGTCCATTACAAACATCGTACAGAGCCTGAGTTCCTTGGAAACTCACCCTTCCTCCTGCCCCAGTGCTGGCAACCCTCCCTCCCCCCAATCCTCAAACCCCTCTGTGGCGCTGTCATACAGTCTGAGCCACGACTAGCCCAATGCTCAGCCTACAGTGTCTGTAGGCTGGCCACCTAATCTGTGACCTCCTCTGACAATACACCCTTCAGCAGCTGTAATTATCCCTCACCACTGCTCCCCACTGTGACTTGTTCAAGACTTGGCCTCCACACCAGGTGGAGTAAGCCCAAGCCAATACAGGTGACCTTCAGCAGGTTTTCATGGACCTGAATGTCCAACAACTCTGGCATTGGCTCTGCTTTCCCAAAGGGCTCTGGCTCTTTTGTGTGGAGAGAGTATGATGGCACAAGATCTGCATATTGCCACTGGGGAAAGAAAAAATGAAGGAGGTAGCAGTTGAGACTGAGGGAACGAGGTAGTGGCTGCTGGTAGCTCCAGCCTGTCCTGCCAGTGTGCTTTGCTGAGTCCCATCTGTCCCTGTCCTGTGGCAGGCTGCCACACAGACAAAGAATCCTCCCAAGGGGTGCACAGCAAGCATCCCTCCCAGGGCTTACTCTCTCCAGTGTCAACTGAGCTATGAACCCATCCCGATCACAATCAGCAGCTCCGAAAGAATTACTCTTTGGGAAGGCGCTCCATCTTATCCAGCTCCTACCAGAAGACCAGTGACTGCCTCTGCATCACACCTTTGCTTGCCAAAGGATTTATTATCTACT
The DNA here is from genome assembly GCA_013400175.1 of Phainopepla nitens. Lineage (NCBI taxonomy): Eukaryota > Metazoa > Chordata > Aves > Passeriformes > Bombycillidae > Phainopepla > Phainopepla nitens. The sequence goes on from VXBQ01003150.1 coordinate 317,127, forward strand.
CAACCATCTCCTCCAGCACTCCATCCAGGACCAGAGCTTGTCTCAACATCCCTTCAGCCTGGCAGGGCTTGGACCCCCTGATGGGTACCTGGCATCTGGCTGCAGTATCGGTAAATAAATTGCTTGGCCTGGGGCCAGGAATGCCCTCTGAGTCTGAGGCCAGGAGCTCTGCAAGGCAGCTGCCTCCTGGATAATTAGATAAAGCTTATAAAGAATTGTTGGTTTATTTGATACAGTTCCGTCTACTTGATAACAAGGGTAATCCTAGGTTGATATTAACTCACTTGTTTTTAATTTGGTTTGTTTAACTATAGTTCACTTAACTTTGTGGTCTGGCAGATAAAGGAGAGGAAATTAACACCCTGACCGCTTTAGGTGTTTCTCCAGATGTCAGAGCTGCAAGGGAGGGAGGCAGTCTCAGCATCAGGGTCATCACCAGAGGCTTTTTCTGACCCGCCAGCAGCCCTGGCCATTATCTGTGGGGCAGCATGTGTAAGGGCATTTGCTACCCCTGCTAGCCCCTTGCTTACTCCATCATTAAACCTCCATTGCTGCTTGCCAGCTGTTTCCCAGCCCATATTTCCAGCTGATACCAGACCACTGTACACCTGGTGAGCCTTGGAAGGCATTGCTTTTTGAACAAGTTTGGTAAGACTTACCCTGCCTGCTCTCCCAGCCCAGCACAGCCCATCAGCAAGCTCTCTGCCATCATGGGCAGGATCTGATCCCGGCTCCAGGCCATCAAGTTAGTGAGTGGATGATGCAAGGAAGTGGTGTGCGAGGAAAGCCACCTAAGCACCGAGTCCCTCAGAGAGGATCCTTTGCTCTTCCTGAGAGTCTACAGCTGGTATGGCATTGCTCCCCACTCCTACAGCTCCCAGCTGCAGCTGGCCTCTGCACTTGGCTCCCACCACTGCACAGCATTTCCACACTGACAAACCGGGCAAACAAATTACAGCTCCCAGAAAAACTTACAGGCATGGCACTCCAGTGCTAAATGTGGTGCACACCACCCTGTGTGGTTCAGGAGGTTCTCAAAGACCCAGGATAGGGATCCAGGCTGGGAATAGTGGAACCTGGGCAGGCAGCATCCCTGCTTTCTGCAGCAAGGGCACGCCTGCTCCTGCACCCAGGCCTTCCACAACGCTCTCACTCTGCATTGCAGCAGAGGCAGCAGGCACTGCATGCAGCTCTGCACAGGCAACCAGCGAGGGCTGCATGGCACCCACTGCTTCACAGCAGGGGCACTGCTCTGAGTGAGCCCAGCACCCAAGCCCAGGCCAGGTTCCTAAGGGTACCAGCTATCTCAGACTGTCTCCCTGGCCTCCTGCCTCCCCACACACAGGTGATGGCAGGGACAACGTGTGCAATGAATACCCACAGAGCTTACAGTTCATGGGCTATCTTGCTGCTTCCCCCTCCCTCACTGTCCCCAGGAGATCAAACTAGACTACACCTGCAAAACATTGCTACACATGCACCCAAAGAAAGAATTTATTCCAGAATTTAGTCCTGGAATTCTCTTTAAATAAATGTCAAGGGTGATCGATCTCCCTCTGGAATGAGCCATAAGATGTCCTAGAAGGCTTTCAGATTCATCTCTTACAGCCACTGTCCACTGCTCCTGGGAGAGATAAAACATGACTGGCACCAGCAGCATTGACACTTGAACTCAGTCACTCTGGAAACGTCAGCCAGGCAGGTCCGTCCGTCGGTCTGTCTAGGCTGGGTGGTGGGACAAGGACTCCCACAAACTGCAGGCAGCCCAGGAGCCCTGTGCCAACAATGCAAGGCTCCTGCCCAGCCCACCACCCTCCTCAGAGAGATGAGGAAGGGCTGTGGAGACAGCACATCCTAGGCTGGTGCCCTTTCCTGTCCCTGCCTACCAGCACCACTGTCCCCGTCCCTGCAGCATGGCCAGCACGCTGGGCAATGTGAGCCAGACACAGCCATAACCTGCAGCTGCAGCCAGTCCTGGTGAGCACAAGGAGAAGGCACGCTGCAAAGGACCCTGACTGCTTCAGTGAGGCCACAAGAGCAAGGGCTGGAGACATACTTGAGAACCCTAAGGTTACCAACGGACAGACATAAGGATGTGAAGATGAATAAGGTTCTCTTCTGCACAGCAGAAGAATTGCTGAAGTATTTGACAGGACACTCTGGAGAGAAAGAATCCGTACTGCAAAGGGCTCCCCAAAGCTGGGAACAAACACCTTTTAGTAAGGACATGGATTGAGGCAGTGGTCACTCTGATTTTAGAATTTAGAGTTTTGGCAGCTTTTGCTGCATCCTTGTTACACCTCTACATGTCTACTCTGCTTTGGGATCTCCAGAACCCAGGTAAGTAATATTTGGGTCAGAAACTGCTTTTCCTCCCTCTCAGCTTCCATAGGAGCCCTGTTCAGCATTTACCACAAGACCCATTGCCATTCTGGTCCAGTGCATTCTGCAGAGCTCCCTTTGCAAGCTGTTCTTATGCCAATAATCTAGGATTTGTTTCCTTTTGGTGAGGTTTCGGATACAACCAGCTGAAGAGCATATCCTGCTTTTGAGAGGAACGGGGCTGATGCACAAATACCTCTATGTAATCCTAGCCAGAAGCCGTGCTCAGGGCTACAGGATCGGATGCAGTGGAGCATTCCCACTCTGGTGAAACACAACCCTGTAAGAAGCTACCAGGATGCTGAGATACACCAACAGACCCAGACCCTTCAAGGATAACATGGCCTCTGCAGAGAAGCAGGAAGATGTAATAAATAACAAATAATAAAGATTTCTAACTAATAACGATTTCTTTTTTCTTGTCTTAGTGACACGTTTGAAGAGTGCACATAATCCATAGCACTGGAGGCTTATCCTACCCCTCTAGATTCACAGATGGACCTTTTCTAAAGTCTAGGGAAAGCGAGGTAAAGGAAGACAGCATGGGGGAAAAAAAAGCCTGTTTCCCTTTAATCTCACCAGAAATAGTTTGAGGTAGGAGTATATATATGGGATTTCTCAAGTTAATTCTCTATAATTTTTTGCACTTTTATTTATCCAGTCTTTTAAAATTATTATTATTTTGCAGATGGGTTTCCAGATTTTTAAGATACTACACTCAGCTAACAAATCTGGATACTCTGACCAGTCACTCTTGGTTTAATGCCCATCTTTGCACTGACCAGCACAGGGAAGGGTCCAGGTCACACTGCCAGGGGTGCCAGTCCCCAACGGGACAAGTACCTGAAGTCAATTCTCGTTCCGTCCATGCCCTGCAGGACCCTTCCCAGCAGCGGCCCATCACAGCAGCGCGGATCCGGTGCCTGTCCGCAGCCCTGGTGCTGCCCGCCAGGAGGGACTGGGGCAGGGCTGGAGCCGAGCACGCTGCCGGGCCGCCCGGCTCCCGCAGCTGCCGCCAGCAATGAACTCACCGGCCCCGCATCCCCACGAGCCGAGCGCGAAGGTGGGCAGGAGCCGGAGCGCCGGCCCGTCCCCGCACGGGGCCCGATCCGGCCGCGCGTCCAGCAGGACTCGGGCGGGTTCGTTCCCAGCCGCACCGGGAAGGGGTTATTCGTTTTCCAGTGCAGGTTTTTGCCGCCGTTTCTTTATTTTCGTTTCCCTCCCGCCCCGCAGGAGCCCGGCGAGCCCGCGGCGCCGCGCGGGGCCAGCAGCCTGGCTAGGCGCGGTTCGGCTCTGCGGGCAGCGGCGCGGGCAGCGCTTCTCGGGGCTGTTCCGGAACACCGGGCCGGCGTAAGGCGAGACTTTGCCCTTCGGATCTGTTCCGCAGGGCCTCACAGCGCTCGGAGGTCTCTGGAGGGCGAGTCATGTCGTCCCCCTCAAGCACTGAGACACCCCACCTCCTCCCCTCAGCCCTGCCAGGCTGGGAAGCGGGTCTGGGTACCGGAAGGGCCACGCATAGGGGTCAGCCCGGAGGGCTCAATGTCCCTGCGGCGTCCCGACCCGGATCACCGGTGGGCCTCGAAGGGGTGGGTTGGGGAAACCTCAGTCCCGCCCCGTCGAAGGGACCTGCACCCTGATGTTCGGCGGACGCCCCCGGGGGCTGGAAGGGCCCAGAGCCGTGTTCCGCCTGACGGGAGGGTCAGTGCCCGGGTCACTCACCATTGAAGTCGGAGAGCCTCGGCACCAGCATCCCGGCTCGGATCCAGTGCTCCAGCGGGAAGGAGCCGGCCACGGCCGCCTTCAGGTGCTCTGCGCCGGGCGGCGGCAGGTGCGGGATGCCGGTGTAGGCGAACGCGGGGTGCTGGCCCCCCAGGGTCGGGAGCGGGTACACGGCGGGCGGGTAGAGGGCCGGCAGGGCGCCGAGCCCGGGGCCAGAGAGATGCAGCAAGCCGGGCTTG